>PVJI01008787.1:0-68942 GCA_004026765.1 Micronycteris hirsuta
ATTAAACAACTTGCCCAAGTTCACCTAACTAGTACGGAACGAGACATGAGTGGAAATCCAAGTCTGTCCACGAGGAGTTTCAATTCCATGTCATATTCCTTTTCTAATAAGTTGACACTCTCCTTTTGTGCATAGGTTTAATTTCTTTTTTTATGAAGTAGAATTTATGAAAAAAATTTTGTGAGAAATTTTTTTCACAAAGAAGTTTTTGTGAAAAAAATTTTTTAAATCTGGGTGTTGGAGCACCGTCTTGAATCTCAACAAGAATAACGTCTGGCATTAACTAATATCCAGTGGCAGCCTTTGCTGTTCCTAACAGCCAGATGACCAGCTCATCCTGGTTTGAGCACCGAAAGGCCTGCATCTCGGTACAGGGCAATGTGAGACGGGTGGTCACCCAACCGAGGAGTATTGAATTTCTTATCTGTCCTTCCTTTGATCCTCTCAGGAAAAGGTCGGCATTCACTGAAGACCCGTATTCATGCCCAAGCATCTCTTGTGAGGTTAATTCTTACTGAGCTAACGTGTTGTAAAATGCTTCACATGGTGCTTGGGACGTGTGCTCAGTAATGCTATGATTTAAGGGACAGGCGAGAGAAGGATATTCAATTTATGACAGCGTAAGAAATAAAATAATTAAGCCCCGGCTGGTGTAGCTCAGTGGATTGAGCGCGGGCTGGGAACCAGAAGGTCCCGGTTCGATTCCCAGTCGGGGCACATGCCTGGGTTGCGGGCCAGGTCCCCAGTGAGGGCCATGTGAGAGGCAAGCATACATTGCTCTTTCTCCCTCCCTTCTCCTCTCTCTGAAAATAAATAAATAAAATCTTAAAAAAAAAATAATTAGTGGCAAGGACCTTTCAAGTGTTATGTATACCTATTTGCCTTGGTGACTCCTACTTACTAAAATTGTAATAGAGCAGAACCATGGAAGCAATTGAGGGAGAGTATGACTGAAAGTCATGTCCAAAGCTGGGCTTATGCCATTGGAACCATGTAACCAGGGCAGTGACAACCCAATAGTGCTCACTAGAAGTTTGTTATTCCAACCAAGAGCACTTACAGTAAGTTAGGAATGCTGTGATGGTGGAAACTAGAGATTTGAAGTATGGAGACACTTCAGGAAATAATCAAGTTCCTCTTGAGACAAGTTTTTTGGAAAGAATTCCATCTCAGGAAGAAATATTTTTAAAAAGGAACATTCCTAAGGCCCTCGAGACTTGGTTTCATGAATTGTGCCAACATTAGGTGATGAAGGAGCTGCCTCCTCTCCCTGGCAACCTCACTCACTCTCCACTGCCCACATTTAACCATTTCTGGTCTCTTTGGTCAGGTATACTGCTGGCTTCTGTTCCTACTCCAGGCCGACTTCTTTCTAAGTGTAATCTGCAAATGAGAAGCACTGTTTAAAAAAGAAAACTGGGGAGAAAATCTACTTGGATCCTAGTCCTGGCTCTGAAACTATGTAATGTGTCCTTAGGTAAGTCTGGGTCTTAATTTCCTCAGGAAGGAATGGGGACGGACTAAATTTTCTTATCCCGTCAATCCTTGTGTGACTCTGTGTCATTTCCTGGTAGAGAATAAGGGTGGGGGAAATAGCATATCTTCCGGGAGAGCCACGTAAGAACAAGAAGTTGTATCTTTGTAGCCTTTGTATCTTAATATAGTACCTGTCCATAACCATTTATGGCATTTGTGGACAAGAATGGCTTGAGATTCAAAAGACCCAGATTGAATACAATTATTGGTACTGACTCTGGATAATTGAGCAAATCTGGTTCAAAAGGATTTCCATCTGCCAAAAAAAAAAAAAAAGCTGGAATGAGGTTTACAACACCTTACACCTCTTCAGAATTAATTATTGGCTATGGGCAAACCTACAGTTGTGCAGGTATAAAGAACTCTTTGTGTTTTCAAGATCTTGGGTTATCCCATTTAACTGAAATCTGCTTTCTGGGCAGGTGCAGAATGAACATGTATCGCTTGCCCTAATTGTAGAAAAAAGACCACAATCACAGAATAGGCTGTGGTCCTTTCATCCGCTTCACTTTTTGATGAGATTGTGCAGAAGGCTTTAGACTGGTACAATGATTCTTTCTGGCTAACGCAGCATTCACACAAGTCTTACTGCTTTCCGAGGCAGAAACAAATCAATTTAAGATCCCACTTGGGAATTCACTGTTTCCTCTCTATAGACCAGGTTCAAGGCAGGCAGGTGTCTCATTCTGGCTGAAATGAAGCAGAAATCCTTAGAGAACCACGTCACAAAGTCCTATTTGCTTTTAGCTGATTAAAAGATACAAACATACAGCCCACATAACTGGTGTGCTATTTTTAAAAAGATTCCTTTATTCCTTGGTTAATTCATAGCATAGTTCGTCTTTTCAAGAAATAAAACAAAATGGTTCCATTAAAGACAGCTAACCATTTAGTATTATAAATTAAGTCATTTCCTCCCTCTCCACCCCCACGTTAGTGCGATCCCTGGGTTATTACTCTGAAGACCATTCTGACCTACACATTTCTTGGGCCATTTCTTCTACCTCATGAGATAAAAAAAGAAGTGAAAGCAGTTTAGCTAGCAGTTTTCCTATCAGGAGAAGCTGCTGCTTGGAAAGTCTTTCTTCAGGAGCAAATCTCATCAGTCTAAAAAGATCTAAACTCCCTGGCTCTGAAACTGCTGGGTTCCAAGAAGAGACGGGCTGGCAGAGACGTTGGTTTGCTGCCCTCTACAGGCTGCACTCTGAACTTTGATTAGTTAGAGGGAGAAGGGATGAATCCTTAGGGATCTGAAAAGAAATAAAACAAATTCATGCCCAAATAAGCCAAAAGTAGGGTGGGAGAAATGATTGGGAACATCAGCCTACCATTCAAAAACTTACAGCTTTTAAGACACATAAATATGGCAACTATATAATAGGATAGAATAAAACACTATGATTCAGTATTTGTAAAAACAGATTTAGTTACACCAGAATGTTAAACTTGGGTTATCTCAGTGGTGGGATTATGGGTAATTTGTATTCTTTTTACTTATCTGCATCATCTAAACTTCTACGATAGTACTAAGAAACTAGTTAAAAAGTACTTGTGCCAAGGGGACTTCTTGGGTGCTAGTAATGTTCCTTGATCTACATGCTGTAGGAGTGTAGGTCTTCATCATGCTGCCGGCCTATATGTGCACTTCTCTGTACATATAGTTCAATTAAAACAGTTTTTACATTTTTTAAAGATTTTATTTACTTATTTTTAGAGAGAGGGGAAGGGAGAGAGAAAGAGAGGGAGAGAAACATCAGTGGGTGGTTGTGCACTCCACACTGGGGACCTGGCCTGCAAGCCAGACATGTGCCTTGACTGGGAATCAAACTGGCAGCCCTTTGGTTTGCAGCCTGGCACTCAATTCACTGAGCCACACCAGCCATTGCACAGTTAAAACAATTTTAAAAAGGGGCTGTTATAGGAACTCTCATTCATTGTTGGTAGGAATGCAGATGGTACTGCCACTTTGGGAGACAGTTTGACAGTTTCTTACAAAACGAAACATACTTTTATCATATGAACCAACAGTCTTACTGCTTGGTATTCACCCAAATGAGCTGAAAATTTATGTCCACACAAAACCTGCACACGGATGTTTATAGCAGCTTTATTTATAATTGACAAAAACTTGAAAGCAACTAAGATGCCCCTCAGTAGGTGAATGATAAATACTGCGTGAGTGTACGAGGCAAGTGGTATATGGGAACTCTTTACTTCCTGCTCAATTCTATGAACCTAAAACTGCTCTAAAAAATAGTCTTAAAAAAAGTGGCTGTATTCCACTAGGAATATACTAAAAACAAACTGTACACATTATGGCCTGGCTGGTGTAGCTCAGTGGATTGAGCGCGAGCTGGGAACCAGAGGGTCCCAGTTCGATTCCCAGTCAGGGCACATGCCTGGGTTGTGGGCCAGGTCCCCAGTGAGGGCCATGTGAGAGGCAACCATACATTGCTCTTTCTCCTTCCCTTCTCCTCTCTCTGAAAATAAATAAATAAAATCTAAAAAACAAAACAAAACTGTACACATTAAATGAATGACCTGTATATGTGAGTTTTGTTTCAATAAAGCTATCTACATAAAGTAGATACAAAATACTCACACATGCTACCATATGGTTGAACCTTGAGAACATTAAGTGGTGAAGCCAGACACAAAGGCTCCATACATACTATAAGAAATGTGTAGAAAGGCAGAAACAGAGAGGTTAGTTATTGCCAGGAAATCTGGGGTGATGGGGGATGGAAAATGACTGCTAATGGATACAAGGTTTCTTCTTGGGATCGTGAAAATGTTCTGAAATTAGGTAGTGGTAATTCATGTACAACTTCCTGAGTATACTAAAAACAATTCATTGTATACTTCTAAAGGGTGACATTTATTTCATTTCAATAAAGCTGTTACTTTTTAAAAACAGAAAAAAGTTACGGTGGATTTTGGAACATAGTTTTAAATAGCTATGTGCCTAGAATTTGAAAATCATAGTTTTCCAAACAGTAGAGCTTAATGTACATTAAAAAATAAATTAAGTGGACTTCTGGCCAAGATGGAGGTGTAGGTAGACATACTGTGCCTCCTCACAACCAAAAGGACAACAACAATTTAAAAACAAAAAACAACTGCCCTGGCTGGTGTAGTTCAGTGGATTGAGTGCGGGTTGCGAATCAAAGGATCACAGGTTCAGTTCCCAGTCAGGGCACATGCCTGGGTTGCGGGCCGTGTCCCCAGTGGGGGCCATGTGAGGGGCAACCACACATTGATATTTCTCTCCCTCCCTTCCCCTCTCTCTAAAAATGAATAAATAAAATATTTTTTAAAAACCCCAAAAAACAAATACCAACCAGCACTAACAGAAAATCGAACTGTAGGGAAGTCCGACAACCAGGGAGTTAAAGAAGACACGTTTATCCAGACTGGTAAGCAGGGTGGAGCTGGGGAGCCAGGTGGGGAGAGCTTGTGGCAAAGCGGCGGTTGGTGGAGCAGGTGGTCCCACATTTGCGTGCAGATAAAGGAACAACTGGGGAGCTAAACAGACTGTGCAGCTCAGGGTTCAATCGTGGGGAAATAAAGCCTCAAACCACCGATTGAAAACACCTGTGGGGGTTGAGGCGGCAGTAGAAGGAACTCCCAGCCTCACCGGAGAGTTTGTTGGAGGGACCCACAGGGTCCTAGACTGTACACAAGCCCACCCACCTGGGAATCAGCACAGATGGGCCCAATTTGCTTGTGGGTAGTGGGGGAAGTGACTGAAAGCTGGCAGAGAGCGGAGCAAGCACCTTTGTTCCCTCTTAGACCCCTTCCCCACAGAGAGCGTCACAACGGAGCAACGTGGGTTACCCTGCCCTGGTGAACACCTAAGGCTCCACCCCTTATACATAACAGGTGCGCCAAGGAAAAAAAATGGCCCAAATGAAAGAACAGATCAAAGGTCCAGGAAAAATTCAACCAAGCCACGAAGAGATAGCCAGCCTATCAGATGCACTGTTCAAAACACTGGTAATCAGGAAGCTCACAGACTTGGTTGAATTTGGTCGCAAATTAGATGAAAAAATGAAGGCTATGCTAAAGGAAATAAAGGAAAATGTACAGGGAACCAATAGTGATGAGAAGGAAACTGGGACTCAAATTAATGATGTGGACCAGAAGGAAGAAAGAAAAGAATTCTTCATTCAACCAGAAAAGAATGAAGAAACAAGAATTCAGAAAAATGAGGAGAGGCTTAGAAACCTCCAGGACATCTTTAAATGTCCCAACATCCGAGTCATAGGGGAGCCAGAAGGAGAAGAGGAAGAGCAACACATTGAAAACTTATTTGAACAAATAATGGAGGAGAACTTCCCCAATCTGGCAAAGGAAACAGACTTCCAGGAAGCTCAGAGAGTCCCAAAGAAGTTGGACCCAAAGAGGAACACACCAAGGCACATCATAATTACATTACCCAAGATTAAAAATAAGGAGAGAATCTTAGAAGCAGCAAGAGAAAAGGGGACAGTTACCTACAAAGGAATTCCCATAAGACTGTCAGCTGATTTCTCAAAAGAGACCTTACAGGCAAGAAGGGGCTGGAAAGAAGTATTCCAAGTTATGAAAGGCAAGGACCTACATCCAAGAATACTCTATCCAGCAAAACTTTCATTTAGAATGGAAGGGCAGATAAAGTGCTTCTCAGATAAGGTCAAGTTCAAGGAGTTCATCACCAAGCCCTTATTATATGAAATGTTAAAGGGATTTATCTAAGAAAAAGAAGATAAAAAATATGAACAGTAAAATGACAGCAAACACACATACCTAAAGCAAAAGCAAACTAAGCAAACAACTAGAACAGGAACAGAATCACAGAAATGGAGATCACGTGGAGGGTTATCAACGGGGGAGTGGGAGGGGGAGAGAGGGGGAAAAGGTACAAGGAATAAGTAGCATAAATGGTAGGTAGAAAATGGACGGGGAGGTTAAGAACAGTATAGGAAATGTAGAAGCCAAAGAACTTATATATATGACCCATGGGCATGAACTAAAGGGGGAGAATGTGGGTGAGGGGGATGTGCAGGGTGGAGGGGAATAAAGGGGGGAAATGGGACAACTGTAATAGCATAATAAAATATATTAAAAATTAATTAAGAATGGCCACACATTAAGGAGCCTAGAACCTTGTACACTTTGTCAGTGCTCTCAGACGAAGGGGAACTGGAATCTTGGTATCTGAGAAGGAACTTACCTTCAGCAGCAGGATGCGAGTGCAAGTTCGAGTGTCTGGCTCAGGAGCATCAGGCTGTGGTCAGTGTGGGTCTATTAGAGGCAGCAGCTCCCCACAACGAGAATCCAGTTTCAGACATGCTAAGTGGTCTGACCTAGTGGGCCCAATGTTCAGTATTGCGATTGGTAACTTCTTCTCCCAGGCAGTGAGGATAAACCTGTAACCAGAGTACACCTGTACAAGGAGAAGGCCCAGGTAAGAGATCTGTAGAGGCAGGAAGGGATGAACCAGACAGGGAGCCTGGGAGAGGCTGGCAAAGGGGACAACTGCCACCCTGACCAAGTCAGATACCTGTAAGGACGATCCCACCACCAAGAGGGAGTCAGCTTCTTTGACGCGCCTGTGTACAAAGTCGACCTTGTCACGGCTCACTGTGTCCCCGAAGAAGACTACATCTGGTTTCAGGCGGCCTCCACATCGAGTGCAGGATGGGACCTGAAAGCTCCGCACCTGCTCCTCTGTGAGAAAGACGTCGCCGTCAGGAGCCAGGCCGTGGGCCTCAGCACTCCAGGTGGGGTTCAGGGCTGCAAAGCGCTCCTGCAGCACCCCACGTGGAGTCTGTTCGGCACAATCCAAGCAGAGGACCCTGAAACCAAAGAGGAGGCCGTCTGACCTGAGGAGGCACGAGGCTGCTGAAGATGGCTCATCCCCAACTGCCTTGAGCCCCTCCGTCCTCGCTCCCTTTTGCTGTCACCCAGTTTCAGGAATAGCTTCTCGTGACCTCTTTAGCTACCACCATTTCTCACCTTCCTTCCACTGCTAACCTTCTAGGACATGTACATCTGTTTCCTAGCTAAACAATCCCTGCTTCACCTTCTGCCAGCTCATTTTTATCCTTAGCATGACAGCCACTTCCTTGCTGAATGATTTCCTTAGTGCCCAAACCAGCCTTTCCCTCCGCTCTCTGCTGTCCTCATCTGCTGTGTGGCCATCCGTCACCATCCTTTCTTTAAAAACACAATCTCCCCTTAGTGTCTAATGACATGGTGTCTTCTTGTCACCTCTCTAATCACCAGAACATGGACTGTGTGAGGTCAAGAACTCTTGACTCTTGCCCTCTTTTGGCAAGACCACTGCTCGTGACCATTGTCCTGTGCCTACCACCTAGAACGCTGCCCACGGAAGAGCTGTTGAAAGAAAGAGCAAAAAGTGGTCTAGTTGGTTCCTCCTCTGCTCCTTAATCCTCCAGCTTCTTTTCCCTCTACATTCCCAGCAACTCTGTTTTCACCACCTCAGTGCTTCGTGCTCATGGTTTTCTCCTCTGCACAGGACTCCACTGCGGCCCTCTCTTCCAAACTGGAGTTCAATTCCAAATATTTTTTTGTAAGATTTTATTTATTTTTAGAAGGGAAGGGAGAGAAACGTCCATGTGAGAGAGAAACATTGATTGTTGATTGGTTACCTCTTGTACGCGTCAGACCTGGGACCAAACACACAACCTAAGCATGGCCCCAACCAGACTTGAACCTGCGACTTTTCACCTCAAGGGATGATGCTTAATCAACTGAGCCACACAGGTCAGGGCCAGTTCCAAAGCTTCTTGACTGACCTGTCAAGTTTACCTTCTGTCTTCAACTGCCTGTGCAACATGTCCCGCCCCCCAACTTCTCTATCACCATCATTTCTCCAGTTACTTGGGCTGAAATCCTTGGGGAAAACTTGTTACCCCTCTTTCTCCATTTATATAGTCAGATTATGTTGATATTTTTTTTAATTTAAAAGGCCCCCTCTGCAATGATAAGTAGTTGGATCTGTTTTAAAATATTTAAGCAGAGACAGAGAGAAAGGGTAAGTAGCTACATAAAATCTTTGAATCTGGGTAGTGGCATATGGGAGTTCATTATAGTATTCTCTTTACTTCTGTGGATGCTTGAAATGGGAAAGATTTGGGGGGGGGAAGCTTTTTAAATGGACCCATAGCCATCATTAGTTCTGTCATTCCCCTGCCGTCACCTTAGTCTGGGTCCTTTAGGCTGACCCTGAGCCCCTCTTTCTAACCCTGTGTCCCCTTCCTCAAATGTTATTTTTATCATGTTGCTTGCTCAGAAACTACTAATACTCCCCTTTGCAACAGCAGACCCAAATTGCACCGCGTGATTCTCAGATGCACCCGTGAAGTGGGTCTAGCCTTCCCCGACATTGGTTTCATACCAGTCTCCCCACTAGGCTCTTCTGAGCTCTACACATTCCTTTCATTTAGAAAGCTCTCATTCCCCTCCTTTGGCTAGTCAAATCTGAGCTGGTCCCAAGCTTTACCTTACCCATAAAAGCTCCCGATTTCTCCAGTCATTACTAAATCTGTTTCTCTAACCTTGTAAAGCATGTCTATCAAGGACCACCCAATTTAACAAGCATGTGTGGAGTTGTTTGTCATTAAACATGTTATTTTTGGGTCTCCCTCAAGCAGATTGCAAAGTTCTCAAATATAAAGTCGACCAAGTTTTATACTTGGGTTATGATCCCTCCACGCCAAGTAGCACACCACCACACACCACGGGTTGTAGGCACCCAATAAATATTTTACGATTCGCAGGAGGATCTAAAGATAAGGAAGTGGTCTCCAGCTAGCTACAAATTCTTGCCAGGGCTCCACATATTCATTCCAGCACTGTTTACGGGGCTCTGTGTGCCCACTGGCCTGTCACGTCTACATAGGAGACGCACAGTTTGTAGCATACGCTGTGGGAGCTCTGCTCGTAGTCCCTTCAGGACCGCTAGAGGCCGCTGCACACAGTTCTCTTTTAAGCAACTTCCTGTGGCAGAGGAAGCCGCCTCTAGGAGCAGAGTCGGTGATAGGGAGTTAATTCCCCAAGATTGATCACTGACCAGTGAGGGATGGGAGATGGTCGATAAACACCCCGGCTTCCTTGACGTTCAGTGAGAATTCCGAAGCATGCTGTAGATAGAGGGCCCCTCACTGGATTGAGTTCCAGCTGCCCAAAGCAGTAACCCATTCGTTACTATACCCTTCTGGCCTTTCCTTCCTTCCCCATTCCCTTACTGAGTTTGCTGAGATCAACTCCAAATTAAACAGCTTGCTCCCAAATCCTTTTCTCAAGGTCTAATGAAGACAACAGTGATCAAGATAGCCAAGGTCCCTCCCTTATGGAGCCCACATTTCCGCATTCACACCGTTTAGACCTTCCTGCACCTGTGCATGCATCCGTGGAGCTCGGTTAGGCGCTGACTCCCCGCCTTGGTGTGCAAGGCATCCACGTTTTGGGTCACCAACCAGTACAGCTTTCCGCGTCTCTCCCAGTTGCTTAACGCCCAGTGTGCAGGGTTAGGCTGATGAGAGGAGAACTGAGGCCAGCCCACAAAGTTTCTCGCCCAGTACCGCTGGCGCACTGCAGCGCTCCGCACAAAATCCCGATGCTGGATGGGCCGCCGGTCCGTGCGGGCGTAAAGTCCCACCTTTTCGGACCTGTAGTCTGGGATCCCCGACTCAGTGGAGATTCCTGCCCCGGTCATCACCAGGACTCTCTTGGAAAGCGTGATGAAGCGCTGTAACTCTTTAACCTTCTCAGGGTCCACGGGAGGACTTGGGGGCACAAATAACCCAAGGGGGCCACGTGAGCACCGTTGGCTGAGGTTTACCTTCCAGCAGCCTTTCGCTGCCCTCAGAGTCAACCCAAAGCTCATCCTCATTCTAGAGAGAAAGAAACCTCATGTGAAAATTTTATTTATTTAAATTGACATACCGCACACTAGTTTCAGGTACTTATTCATGTGTAGTTTACATGCAACATACTAGTTTCAGGTGCACAACGTAATGATTCAGTATTTGTATATGTTGTGAAATGATCGCCACAGTAAGTCTAGTTACATCCATCACCACTCATAGTTACAGGAATTTTTTTTTTGTGATGAAGAATTCTAAGATCTACTCTCTTAGCAACTTTCAAATATGCAACACAGTATTGTTAACTGTAGCTACCATGCAGCACATTATATACCCATGACTAATTTATTTCATAACTGGGATTTTTTACCTTTTGACCACTTTTGCCCATCCCACCACGCCCTGGCCTTTGGCAACCACCAGTCTGTCTCTGTATCTGTGAGCTTGGGGGGGTTTGTTTTTTAGAAACTGGGTTTTGTTGGTTTTCTTTTTTTTTTTAAAGTTTCTTAAGTTGTTTTGAAAACTTTTTTAAAAGGAAAGGTAGCCCCAGCTGGTGTAGCTCAGTGGATTGAGTGTGGGCCTGTGAACCAAAGGGTTGCCAGTTCAATTCCCAGTTGGGGCACGTGCTTGGGTTGCAGGCCAGGTCCCTGGTAGGGGGCCCACAAGAGGCAAACACACATTGATGTTTCTCTTCCTCTGTTTCTCCCTAACTTTCCCTCTCTCTAAAAATAAATAAAATCTTAAAAAAAAAAAGATAATCATCAATTGATGAACAGAAACAAAATGTGGTCTATCTACACAATGGAATGTTATTCAGCTATAAAAATGAAGTTCTGATATATGGTACAGTGTGGAGAAATATTGAAAACATTATGCTAGATGTAAGAAGCTCACCACAAAAGGACAAAATCGTATGATTCCACTTATATAAAAATGTCCAGAATTGGCAAATCTATATTGGCATAAAATAGATTAATAGTTACCAGGAGCTGGAGGAAGGGAGACTGTATCAGAATTTCATTTTTAAAGCTGAAAAACAAGGGCCTAGGCACTGAGCATCAACATTACAAAAGAGAGAACCAGGATGATGAGACTCTTGGAAGGGTGGGAAACCACGACCCAAGATGTGATGTTAGCCCCCCCCAAAAAAAAATTGAGCCCGGCTGGTGTAGCTCAGTGGATTGAGCACAGGCTGGGAACCAGAGGGTCCCGGTTTGATTCCCAGTCGGGGCACATGCCTGGGTTGCCGGCCAGGTCCCCAGTGAGGGCCATGTGAGAGGCAACCATACATTGCTCTTTCTCCCCCCTTCTCCTCTCTCTGAAAATAAATAAATAAAATCTTTTTTTTTTTAAGATTTTATTTTTATTTATTTTTAGAGAGAGGGGAAGGGAGATAGAAAGAGAGGGAGAGAAACAGCAATGTATGGTTGCCTCTCACATGGCCCTCATGGGGACCTGGCCCGCAACCCAGGCATGCGCCCTGACTGGGAATCGAACCGGGACCGCTAGGTTCCCAGCCCGCGCTCAATCCACTGCGCCACACCAGCCAGGGCAAATAAATAAAATCTTAAAAAAAAAAAATTGAACTTGGCTCTGATGAAGTCTCTATAGCTTAGATGATACCATTTGTCAATCAGCAAAGTCCAGATTATGGGAAACTACAGGACAGACAAATCAGTTTCTCACTACAAATAAATTGCAAGAGTTAAAGATACAGAGATACAATGGGGGGCATTATATAGATTAAAAGACTGTAATAGTATGTGGGCCTTACTTGAGTCCTGAGCTAAACGAACTTCAAAATATGACCGTTATGAGACAATTGGAAAATTAAACATTAACTGGATGTTTGGTATTAAGAAATTACTATTAGTTTTTAAAGAGGGGAAGGGAAGGAGAAAGAGAAATATCAACGTGTGGTTGCCTCTCACGTGGCCCCCACTGGGGACCTAGCCCGCAACTCAGGCGTGTGCCCTGACTGGGAATCAAAATGGCAAACCCTTGGTTTGCAGCCCATGCTCACTCAACCCACTGAGCTACACCAGCTAGGGCTTATTATTATTTTTTTTTAATGTAAGAGGAATAGTATTCCTCTGTCAGAGGAATATATGTATATGAGTATTTTAATTAATACTATCCCTTGGGGAACTCTGTGTTCCATAAACCCACATCTCACTTTATATATTAGAGTTGTCTTATTTCTTCATAAGCTAAGGGGAGTACATTTGAGTTCTAGTATACCAGGTGTTGATAAAGTTGTTGCTCAGACTGTTCTGGCTTTTTATTTTACTGATATAATTAAGCACATGCACACTTTTCATTATTCCCATATTCTTTTAGTTTACCCTCAATTTCAAACTGCTACTTACACACAGCAAAGAGTTGTGAGAGCTGGCAAGACGTTTTACCCCTGCGTGTCTACTTCTAGCTGTAAAACAAGGCTTTGGCATTACTTGATAGAATGCAGAAATTCTGTAGCAACACGCACCCCAAATGTAAACATTATTTATGCTTGCATTTCCAGATCTAGGTTCAGGACCCCGATTTCTCCTTGACATTCCATGGCAACACGTGAACAGCTACACAAATACAGAGTCCTAATTCCTGAGACCAAAGGGCTTGGGAAACCCCTCTGAAAAGAAGCTCTGTTAGAAGAATAGCGTTCTCTCAGATCCCACCAAAGGGCAAAAGGGAGAAATGGAATACCTTACAAGAAATCCACAACTTCTAGAAAACTGCAGCCCTCACGGAGCACACTTACCTTTCACAGCAAAAGGGACACCAAGCCCGACAGTAGGGACTGACTGGCTATATTTGCATTTTGGGAAATGTAGTTTAAAGGCTTAAATAATGCAAGAAAAACTACAAGTCCCACAATTCTCTAGGTTTCACAGTGGTGCCTTCTGTCAGCTTTTCCTGGTCAGAGGTTTTGAACCTTGATCTCCGTGCGCTGCTCTTACCTAAGCCAACACATTGTCTTCTCTGAGAAGTATTTAGAGCGGCACGCCAATATCCTGAGGGCAAAATCGTACACTAAACCGCTCTAGGGAGTTCATTCTCTCTCAAAATAGAAGCCTTAATAATGGTTTTAGATTTGATTCACTCTCAAGTTCAGTGTTAATGATCCTTTCCACTTACCCTGACAGAATCAAGTTCCCACCTTGCTGTGGGTTGTCAAGAAGTACATTCCCAAGTACCTGAAAAACTGATGTTTTTACATATTAATGAACAAGTAAAGCCAAATCCAATATACAGGAACTAATGTGTTTACCTACTTGGCTTCTCCAGTGCTATTTTCCATCTTGTATTTTTATTACCGCTAAATTAACCAACACAATGTTTTGTTTTCACTCCCAGAGATAGATTTAATTGATCTGGGGAAATGCCTGGGCATCAAGTCAATTTCCAAACTTACCAGTTGTGTCTAATGTGTAGCCTGTGAGAACCAGTGCTCTGTAGCATCACCTAAATGAGACATGGATCAGTCTGTAAGTGTTTTAGAACATCATCAAAGGGCAGCTAGCAGAGACCTTAAAGACCACCTTAGGAACCACTTCCCCCAGTCCATGATGAGCCGGAGCGCAGAGGAACAGTATGAAGGCTGGAGTCGGGTTTGACTCCTGTTCCTCTCATTAAAGGGACGGAGTCCGTATTGGGAGCAGCGTCTTCAGCAACAGTGCGGATAGGTCACTGAAGCTGGGAGAACCACCTGACAGGGCAGCCTTTTGTGCCTTCTTTCACCTGTCCACACTGGCTGAAGGACCAAAATATAGACTGGGAACTTTTACTAAGTCAAAACATCCAAAATGTTTTCTGCACACATGGATATTTGATCAAAACCATGGAATGCCCCAAAAGTGACATCCCCCCACCCCAGCCAAATTTTATTATGAAAGATTTCAAACTCATGTTATTTTTTCTTTTCAGTTCTCCAAGTGAAACGAGCATCATTAATAGAAACTGGCTAGGAATACACAACCATTGTGCTTTTAGGCCCCAAAGAATCTCATGTTCTGTAGAGAAGTTAGCTGAGTTTTCCATTTTTCTCACAGTGCCGGAAAGTCACCTGTAGGGGAGGAAGTCACCCGGGACAGCTGGTGAAACACACAATTTCCCTTGGTAGCCACTGACAGGATGCAAGGAGCCACCCAGTCAAGACATTCTTAAGGGCTAAGTTCTTTGAATAACCCTAGTCTTTATTTCCCACAACTCTACCACGGCAGGAATTCATGACTACGTCCGTGTTTGTATCAGAGAACATTAATGTAGCCCTGGTGGGTAGCTCAGTTAGTCAGTGTCGTCCCCATGTGCCGAGGACACCATATCTGGTCAGGGCACATATGATGAGTGCGTGCATAAGTGGAACAACAGATCGATGTCTGTCTCGGTGTCTTTCTGTCTCTGTTTCTGTCTCTCCCCTCCGCCTCCTCCTCCCTCCCTCTCTCTCTCTCTCTCTCTAAGATCAATCAACCAATTTTTTTAAAAATGTAAGCCCTGGCCCTGGCTGGTGTAGCTCAGTAGATTGAGCGCAGGCTGGGAACCAGAGGGTCCCGGCTCGATTCCCCATCGGGGCACATGCCTGGGTTGCGGGCCAGGTCCCCAGTGAGGGCCATGTGAGAGGCAACCATACATTGCTCTTTCTCTCTCTCTCTGTCTCCCTCCCTTCCCCTCTCTCTAAAATAAATAAATAAAATCTTAAAAAAAAAAAAAGATGTAAGCCCTGGCTGGGTGCTCAGTTGGTTGGAGCGTGGTCCCGCCCACCAGAAGGTTGTGGATTTGATCCCTGGTCAGGGTGCATGCCTAGGTCGTGGGTTCCATGGGAGCATAAAGGGGGCAACCTTGATGTTTCTCTCCCACATGAATGTCTCTCCACCCCCACTTCCTCTCTCTCTAAAGTCAATCAACATGTCCTCAGGTGAGAAATAAAATAAAATTTTTGAAGAGTAAATTAATCTGTCTTGGCTGGTTTGGCTCAGTGGATTGAGCACTGGTTTGCAAACTGAAAGGTCACTGGTTCAATTCCCAGTCAGGGCATATGCCTGGGTTGAGGGCCGGATCCCCAGTTGGGGGCATGTGAGAAGCAACCAATCAATGTATTTCTCACACATTGGTGTTTCTCTCCCTCTCTTTCTTCCTCCCTTCCCCTCTCTCTAAAAAATAAAATATTTTTTATAAAAAGTAAATTAACCTAAATTAAGTAGATTGTTAGTGTTTTCTTTTTTTCTGCTGGTTTTCTGTACTCTGGTACTTACAACTGGGGAAAAAATAAACTACACATCAGCATCACACAGACCTTTTAAAGATGGTCATTTTTGCATCTAGATACCGACTACATGCATATTCATTCACTGAGCAATACTTTAAATATTTCATGTTTGAAATTTTTCTATTTGTTTAAAAATTACTTATTCAGCCCCGGCTGGTGTGGCTCAGTGGATTGAGCGTGGGCTGGGAACCAGAGGGTCCCGGTTCGATTCCTGGTCGGGGCACATGCCTGGGTTGCAGGCCAGGTCCCCAGTGAGGGCCATGTGAGAGGCAACCATACATTGCTCTTTCTCCCTCCCTTCCCCTCTCTCTGAAAGTAAATAAATAAAATCTTTAAAAAAAAATTACTTATTCATTAGGGAGAGAGAGAAAAACATCAATTTGTTGTTCCAATTATTCACTGGTTGATTCTTTTTTTTTTTACTTTTTAAAAATTTATTGATTTGAGAGAGACAGACATCGATTTGTTGTTCCACTTATTCATGCATTCATTGGTTGATTCTTGTGCCCTGACAAGAGATTGAACCCACAACCTTGGCATATTCGGGCAGTGCTCTAACCAATTTAGCTACCCAGCCGGGCTGCCTTTGAAGTTTTTTTTTTATAAAAAAATGTTCAGGAGAATGTCGCTTTCTCAGAGTCTACTATTTACATCTTAATGAGTAGCAAAAACCAAAAGTATTTTGGAGAATATAGTTCAGGGATGAAACGAATCCGTATAGTGGTTTCTAACAGCAGTCCTCCTGCAGAGGGAAAACAGGCAATGAGAGTGAAGGTACTTCAGACTTCATGAACTGTGAACACTTCTGTGGAAATAGCTTCTTTCAGCCTCTCTCCGCTAAATTAAGAAGTTCCCAGAAAACTCTTTGGCATTAAACACAGAATTAGTATATGATCCAGAAGCTCCACTTCTAGGTATACGCACAAAAGAATTGAAAACAAGGACTCACACTGGTACCCCTATGCCAGTGTTCACAGGAGCCAAAGGCAGGAGCAGTGCATGTCCATTGTAGAATGAACAGATAACAAAACTCCATACAATGGGATATTAGTCAGTCACAGAAAGGAATGAAATTCTGAAATATACTATAACATGGATGGACTTTAAAAACAGTAGGTTATGAGCCCTGGCTGGTGTGGCTCAGTGGACTGAGTGCCAGCCTGAGAACCAGAGGGTCGCTGCTTCGATTCCCAGTCAGGGCACATGCCTGGGTTGCAGGACAGGTCCCTGGTGGCGGGCACGTGAGAGGCAACCACACATTGTTGTTTCTCTCCCTCTCTTTCTCCCTCCCTTCCCTTCTGTCTAAAAATAAATAAAATCTTAAAAAAAAAAAAACAAAACATGATATGAAACAAGCCAGAAACAAAAGGTTAAATATTGGATACTTATATGAGGTACTTAGAATCAAATTAATTGAGACAGAAAGTAGAATAGAGGTTGCCAGGGCCTGGGGACCTGGAGAGTTAATGTTTAATGGGTAGAGTTTCAGTTTGGGATGATGGAAAATTTCTGGAGGTATAAAGCACAAATAGTTGCAAACAATGTAAATGTACTTGGTGCTACTGAACTGTATGCTTAAAAATGGTTAAAATGGTAAACTTTATGTTATGTATATTTTATCACAATAAAAACAACTTATTTTGGAAAGGCTAGTTACACTGTGAATTGGGAGTCAAGTGAACAGTACCCTGACATTGAGCACATGTCTCATCTGCTCCAATTCATATTTTACATTAGGTTATTAGCATGCTCCTTCCCATAATGCTTTGCTTCAGTCTCCACCAAAATCTAGTTAAGTGAAATAAAGCAAGAACTCTTTAGAAACAGCCTACGCGTTTCTGAGAAATCTTATATGGTTGTGTAATTTTCATCCAAATAACAATTGAAAGTTTTTCCATGAGACACAGACTCGCTTTTTTGAAATAGGAATCTTGCTTATTCAGGGAGATGCATAGGGAATATTTTCGTTAGCTTTGCGCAGTGGCAGTATCGTAGCCAATGAGGTTTATCCGAGGCGCGATTATTGCTAATTGAAAACTTTTCCCAATACCCCGCCGTGACGACTTGAAATATAGTCGGCACTGGCAATTTTTGACGGTCTCTACGGAGACTGAATATTTAGGTTTAAAGAAAAGAAGTTCCTGTTATAGTACTCCTACCAGTCTGTGGAGCTCCGCTTCTGGTAAGGTCTTTTTATAAACTGTGCTTTAATGTTTGCTGGTTATTCTCAACTGTTGTCTTTGTTTTTTTTCCTACAGGAATTTTTAGTCTGTGTAAAGCGGCTTGTTATTTGTTCGTTTTTGTTCTCGCTACATTTTTGTCTCTTTTCGGCACTCTAGCGTTCAGATTTAGCTTCTTCATAAATACTCCTTTTTAGCCCTTGCATTTTCTCACCTACTCACTGTTTCGCGGTCTTCCCGCCGCTGTTTCTCATTTGGAATTCAAGTCAACATGGTTATCTTTGTGACGTTATGGTGATTTGCATAAAATTCCCCAGCATCCCCAGCGGATGTGCTTTCTTTCCCAAAATCTCGACGTTTTACACGAGATGGTCCAACAACAAGAGGCCTCCCGTGTAGCTAGGTCTTAAATATAACTGCTTGTCCGGGAACGCGTCAGATCTACGAAGTCGCTAGCAGTTGCTCACCCTCAGTGTAAAGGCCATTTTCATCCGTCGGGGCATGTGGCTCAAAGTCAATCCTTAGCTTTGCGCAGTGGCAGTATCGTAGCCAATGAGGTTTATCCGAGGCGCGATTATTGCTAATTGAAAACTTTTCCCAATACCCCGCCGTGACGACTTGAAATATAGTCGGCACTGGCAATTTTTGACAGTCTCTACGGAGACTGAATCTAAAGTCTGTCAAAGAATAAAGAAAAGCGTATGGAGAATGTGTTTTGTTTTGTTTTGGTTTGTTTTGGAGTAATGTTTTATTTAGGTGTCTTTGTTTTGGTTGTTGTATATTGTGTTTCTTTTTTTAATGTTTGTATTTCGGGGACTTTGTGTGGTTGGGTGGGGTGCTCGTTTTTCTTTTTCAGGGTTCTGTTCTAGCAGTGCAACCTAAAACCTTCCAGTGTACAGAATATCCGTTTCGTTGTCACAGTTTCATCTATTCTTTACCTGGAAACTCAGCGAATGGCAGCGTCCACCTCCATCCCAATTGCACAGGTAGGCCATCTCTTCCAGGGCGAGGGTCACGTATTCAGAGATATGGGAGAGAATCTGAAAGCATCTCATCCAAATGCTTCCTTTTAAAAAGACCAAGAGGGAAACGGATGCAGTTAGACTTGCTCGGGCCCCATTGTGGAACTGGGCAGAGCAAGTCCCTATACCCCTACTGATGTGCAGGTTTCCACACTTACTGCCTCTAGTCTTGTCCTCTTAGGAAGGTCAACGGGTGTCCCCACATGGAAGCCCTCAGGAGTCCTACCTCTGGGCATGACAGATCTAGCTGGACTTGCTTAGGCCACCACTCATCAAACACTTCTCTGGCCCCTAAGGGAAGGATGTGGTCACTAAAATGGGGGGCCGGCACCCATTGGCTCAAAGTGGCACTGGGTTCCAGGGACCTTGTGGTCTGGAGACAGATGTCAAATAAGTGAACACATATATGAAGTATTAGGCAATTACAGATTATATCAGGGCTATGAAGAAAATAAACAGGGAGATGTGATGAAGCCATCCAGAAGACCAGCCAAGTTCCAACAGCAGCAACTATTGACCACTTACTACTGTGTGCTAGATTCCACGCCAAACGCTTAGTATGCTTCATTTTACTTAGTTCTCACAGAAACCCTGTTTCCCATTAAAAACACACACACCACATACACAAATCTATTGAGTATACTCGACATTCAATAAACTGCACATACTTAAAGCATACAGTCTGATGTTTTGAAATGTGTACGGTTAACCATAAAACCATTACTGCAATCCAGCTAGTGAACACATCCACCACTCCCAAAAGTTTCCTGTTTTTGTTTGTTTATAATCCATTTGTCTCTTCCAGTCCCCACCTCACTTCTGTCACTATAGATTAGTTTGCATTTTTTAGAATTTTGTGTAAATGGAGTCATATGTGCTTTTTTGAGTCTGACTTTTTTCACTAAACGTAATGTCCTGGAGGTCCATCCAGGTTGTTACATGTATCAAGAGTTCATTCTTTTTTCCTGCTGAATAGTATTCTGTTAGGGGTGGGGAACCTTTCCCAGTTAATTCTTCTAGCTGGTCGAATAATTCAAATGACATATAGCAGATTAACTGGAAAAAGTCGAGTTTTAATACATGTGCACCAGGAATTCACACTTGTCTGAACCCCCACGATTGCATTGTTCAGAAGTTCCAGAGTCTGTTCAACCATTCACCCAGTGAAGGACATTGACATTGTTTCCAGCATTTTGCTGTCACAATAAAGCTGCTAAGAACATTCCTGTACACATTTTTATGTGAGCATAAGTTTTTAATTCCCTGGGCCATATGGTAAATTGCATGTTGAGTTTTGTTTAAAAAATACCTGATTAGCCCTGGCTGGTGTGGCTCAGTGGATTGAGTGCGGGCTGTGAACCAAAGGGTCGTTCGTTTGATTCCCAGTCAGGGTACATGCCTGGGTTATGGGCCAGGTCCCCAGTTGGGGGCACACAAGAGACAACCACACATTGATGTTTCTCTTCCTTTCTTTCTCCCTCTCTTCCCCTCTCTCTAAAAATAAATAAAGTCTCTCTCTGGAAAAAAAAAAAAAAGCCAGATTATTTTCCAAACCGGCTGTACCATTTTACATTTCATCTATAGTCTTTTATAACTGATTTTCAACCTTTTTCATCTCATGGCACACATAAACAAATTACTAAAATTCTGTGGCACTCCAAAAATTATATTTCTTACCAATCTAACAAAAAAATAAGTATAATTTTGTATAATGTTGATTCATTCACATCAGTTGGCTATTGTGTTAGCATCGTTTCTTCTCTGGAACCCAGGGCAGGTTCCTGGGATCAGGGCCTGTGTTCAGGACCTGTGGTCCCAGGAAGTCAAGAAGTGTCCCCTGACAAGCCAACGTGTCAGAACCCAGCAACTGTGATGGACGGAGTGGGTCACTGATAACTGTTCAAAGGAGCATCCTGGAGACTCTACGAGAACTGCCAGTTATGTGTGGCCCAGAGGCTGATGTTTCAAGGAGCTATAAATATCCTTCACAGTGTGGTCTGAAAATACACTCCAACTGTTTCTTTCCACTTCAGCTGCTAATCTGGTTGTCAACACAGGCCTGAGGAAGCAGAAGAGGAGGGCTTCCTCCCAAAGCAGCTTTTGTCTGGATGATGGTCTGGCAAGCACTGACCTGTGTGATTTCTGCGTGTGTGATTTTTCTTAGAATTCATAACAGCAAGTAAGTAAAATAATGACTCATTTGTAAGCAAACACAGTAAAGGATGAAACGAAAACCACCAAAAAGATGAACGAACAGCTTAAGAAAAGCAAAACAATAAAAAAAAAAAAAGAACAGGTAAAATTTACAGTACATACATGTGATATTTTGCTCTTGGCTCTACTGGAATTTCCCTTTAGCTGGGTAGTTTGAGTCCCAATTACTTTTTTTTTCAATTGAAGTAAAATTCACATAACATAAAATTAACCATTGTAGAGTGGGTTCATGTGATTTTTACATAGTATCGTTTTCTGTTTCACAACCGAATTTTTTTTCTGTGTACAAAATTATCGGATGTTTGTATATAAAACCTAAACATTGCACATATGAAGCAGCGATAAATCCCTTTGCTGTAATCCCATTTCCACTGCTAAAGAAGATAGTTGCAGAGAGGGAAATTATTCCTTCAAATTGTTCTACTTGTCAGCGTAAGAAATGTACAAACCTGCAGAGAATTTTTATAAG
This sequence comes from Micronycteris hirsuta, assembly GCA_004026765.1. Classification (NCBI taxonomy): domain Eukaryota; kingdom Metazoa; phylum Chordata; class Mammalia; order Chiroptera; family Phyllostomidae; genus Micronycteris; species Micronycteris hirsuta. Next base: position 21,564 of record PVJI01008787.1, read on the forward strand.
AGTTTAGCTGAGCCAAACCAATGACATAGGCTGGCGAGCAAGATCCCAAATGCTCCAGGGAATGAGTTTTGCAGCTTCTTTCTATGCTTTTGAGATTAAGGAGAAAAGTACGGAAAATTACATGAAGGTGGGAGGAAGCAGTTTGGGGATGGGAATTCAGGAGAGCTAAGATTACGTGCTCTCTTGAGGGGCTGAAGGGGGCAAGTTCAAAGGTGTGCTAACCTAGGTGCACAGAAACAATGGACAGGGCTTCCTAAAACCATTTCTAAAGAAGTTATCGGCCCGGGGCGTGACTGCACACCCTGACCTGCCCAGTTAGGAATGTCTGATCAGATCGCCATGTGAGGTGACTTTTCATAGAGCCCCTTTTTTTGTCCACTTATTCAGATGTCCATGTAATTATGAACAGCCTGGGGGTATGCTCTGCATACAGTTCTGCTACTTCTTGTTTCTGCTACACGGTGTATTATGGACGCGTTTTCCACGTCAGCACACAGTGCCCCACTTCCCTTCCAGGTACACCCCACTGCAGTTAGCCACTCCCCTGGGGATGAACATGGGGCTGTTCCGGTTGTAAGCAATGCTGTGATGAACATCCTTGGATGTGAGTCTTTGCCTGTTCACGGGGCATCTCTAGGGGAGTTTTGCCTATCTGTGGGGTAGTTCTAGGGGAAATGTCTGTCGGTGAGATAGCCTGCACAAAGGCCATGCATACTTTGCATTTTAAGGGGTGCCCCCCCACCTCACTTTGCAGCACATACACTAAAATAGGACCAATACAGAGAAGATTAACACAGATGACATGGAAATTTGTGAACTGTTCCATTATTTTTTGAGAACAAACTGATGATAACCAGGGAGGATGGGGCTTGAGGGACTGGGTGAAAGAGGTGAAGGGATTAAGAATTACAAATTGGCCCTGGCTGGTAGCTCAGTGGATTGAGCGCGGGCTGCGAACCAAAGGGTTGTCAGTTCGATTCCCAGTCAGGGTACGTGCCTGGGTTGCAGGCCAGGTCCCCAGTGAGGGCCACATGAGAGGCAACCATACATTGATGTTTCTCTCCCTCTCTCCCTTCCTTCCCTCCCTTCTGTCTTAAAATAAATTAAAAAAAAATCTTTAATAAAAAAAAGAATTACAAATTGGTGGTTACAGAATGGTCACAGGGACATAAAGTACAGCGTAGGGGATATAGTCAATAATATTGTAATAACTATGTACGGTGCCAGGTGGGTACTGGAAATATCAGGGGGAACACTTTGTAAAACATATGATTGTCTAACCACTGTACTGTACCCGAAACGAATACAGAATAACGTTGTGTTAGCTGTGATTGAGAAATAAAGATAAAAGAGGTGCCCTTGTGTCGGCTGTCCGGCTGTAGCACTGTATCCAGCCACAAAGCCACGCAGGAGAGCATCTGGAGAATGTACTACATATGTGTCTGGACATGCTCTGCAGTTTTCACAGGGCTCTCCCGGGTGAGGGAGGGGGAGAGGCAGGAGGGTAACCTCATATCCGGTTCTAACACTTGTTTGTTCTCCAGCTCCTTCCCAGGTAGACGGCAGGAAGAAGGGTCTGGGCTGGGTGAGGTGATCCTGACCCTCTCTCCTTCCTCCATGTAAGGAAATGTCCTTGTAAACATCGGCCCCCCCATGGAGCCAGCCCTCACCCAACCCTCCCACCCTGTGGCCTGAGCCAGTTTGGACCCCAAAGACTACTTCGGCAGGTCAGGGGTCCACCAGCCCCCAGTCTGGTCAGTGTTTAAGTCACTGCAGGATGTCTGCAAGAGTCACTAGCTTCTCGGGGTAGAATTATCCCATGCTCACGGGGCCCTCAGTACCTGTCTCTGAAGAGAGCTGGCTCACAGCTCTCTGTCCCTGGGAATATTCACTGAGGCCAGTTGCTTTTTCACCCCCGCAAAGCTCTGAAGCCTGACACTCTGCGTTCAGATCCTCACGCCACTATTCAGTAGTTGCACAACCTTAGGCCACTTACTTCTCTGTTCCTGGGGGTCCCTGGCTGTAAAAGGAGTGTTGGGATCACATCTGCCTAAGAGGCCATGGGTCTGCACTCTGGCTGTGTGCAAGAATCTCCTGGGGAGCTTTGAAAAATTCTGATGCCCGGCTGCATTCCAGACCAATTAAATTAATCAGAATTTCTGAAGGTTAGTCTTGGGCTACACACACACACACACACACACACACACACACACACACACACACACACACTTTCAAAGGCTCCTTGGTGGTTCCATATGCCACCAAGGAAGAGACTCATTGCCACAGAGATTTTGAGATAATATAGGAAAAATGCTTCCAATGGTACCTGACAATTAAATGCTTTGGTCGAGATTGTGGGACCAATTATCCAAGACTGGGAGGTGGTCAGGGAAGGCTTTCTGGAGGAGGGGGTGCCTGAGCTATGAACTGAAGGAGCAGAGGAGGAACGAGGACAGGATGCATTTCAGCAAGGGCAGTAGCACCTGCAGGCGTCTGGAGCCAGGGGATGAATTGAAAGTAATTCTCTGTGTCTGGAGCTGAGAAAGGAAAAAGGGAGAGCTGGGGAGAAAACACATTGCACTGGTCCTCAAATGAGGTCAGAGGTCATAGAAAATCACTGGGCTTCATTCTGGCAACGAAAGTTTTAAGCTGGGCAATGGGTGACCTAGACAGGGACCTCCCCCAACACCACCACCAAATTCAGAAGTGGCAAAGCCTTTTCAAGGCACTGTGTCCAAGCTGGCTGGGGAACTTGAACTTGCCAGGGGACTGCGAAACAACCCCCACGTTCCCCTTCATGAGCTGCACATGGATTCTGGAGTTACACAGTCCTGGGCTTGAATCCTGACTTTGCCATTTTGTACCTGTGTGGTATTGGGCAGGTGACTTTAATTATGTCTCAGTTTCCTAGCCTGTAAAAAAGGCTTAAACCAACCCTCATTTGAGCTTTGCAAGGATTGGATGAGATAATAATGTAAAAGATTATTTTAATATAATCATTATTACAATTATTTTTTTAAAAGATTTTATTTATTTTTAGAGAGAGGAGAAGGGAGGGAGAAAGAGAGGGAGAGAAACAGCAATGTATGGTTGCCTCTCACATGGCCCTCACTGGGGATCTGGCCCACAACCCAGGCATGTGCCCTGACTGGGAATCGAACCGGGACCCTCTGGTTCCCAGCCCGCGCTCAATCCACTGAGCTACACCAGCCAGGGCTCATTATTACAATTATTAATAATATTCATGACCTTGATTCTGCAACCCTTCGGTTGCTGGATAAATGCTCAAATCTTTCCTTCGCTGTGCTAGCCCTAAAGTTTCACTTGGATTTTCCCATGATCATTTGTAGCTACAGCTTCTCAGTTCTTCTGCATTTTGGTTGCTGTTGTTGAATCCACATAACATGTTTTATTATCCAGACTTTACAATGAAGGCCACTGAGTCTCAGTGTGATGGAACCACTTGCCGCAAATCACCCAGTTAAGTATCAAACCTGCAGAACCTTATACCCTGTACTGATGAGAAAACTGAGGCTCAGAAAGATGAGGTATTATGCCCAGCGCTGCACAGTTGACAGGTGGCAGAGCTGGGATTTGAACCTTTGTCTGTCTTGGGACTTCCAGACCCTAAAGGGTTTCCCCCAGAGGGCTGGAGTGCTTGCTAGGATCCACTTTCTGGGTCACCTGGCTCATCCTTGAGATAAGCAGGGGAAGCTGGAAACTTTTAGTTTTGCTTCCCTTATTCTGGGGTCCTCAGCATACTTTTCCAAAGGAACATCAGCCCCTCCTTCTGGAGTGCCCTTCCCATGGCCTCCTATTCTCCAAAAATTGGGTCAGAGTTAGCTCTTTTCCAGGAAACATTTTCCAAGCCTCATTTGAATTACTCTTGGGCAGTTGATTCTTGTTAATGTCTGCAGTGTCATTATCAAATGCAGTTGCATTTTATTTTGAAAATGTAATTCATTCTGGGAATAGGTGAAATTGTATGTGTGGTTCAAAATTCAAAAGATTCCAGAGGGTATTTAGTGAAATCTCCTGACCCTCCACCACCTGTTCCCCCACCCCACCCCCACCCTCTGCCAAGTGACACTAGAGTGTATTTATTTTCCCAGAGATGCTCCAGCATGTATAAGCATCTCATAAGCAAATACATTGTTTCCCACTTGTCTCCACAAAGGCACCATGTTACATACACTGTTCAATTTTATTTAAATTTTTTAGATCTTAGAACTGTTTCATATCGGTACATAATGAGCTTCCTCGATGTCTCTGTGGCTACATAATGTTCCTTTGTAGAACTGATTGTCATTTATGTAACCAATCTCCTATTGATGGACATTTGGGTTGTTTCCAGTTCTTTGCTCTTACAACCAGCACTGCTGCTAAGCACTCTGTACTTGAGTCTTGTCATCCTAGAAAAGCTCTGTGAATGGCCTGTGATAGAAGAAAGGATTGGGCTTGGTGCCAGGATCCTGGGGTTCTCATCCCCATCCTGCAGCTACGGTAACTCCATAGCACTGTTCACTCCTCTCTTTGTACTGCCGTGTCCCCGGCCTTTCATTCTTTCAAACAGTATTTACTGAACAAGCAGTGAACAGCATAGGCACAGTCCCTCATCTCAGAGTGCTGACTTTTTAGTGTGTGTGTGTGTGTGTGTGTGTGTGTGTGTGTGTGTGTGCAAATAATAAGCAGGTAAGCAAATAAATAGTGAACATCAACAGGTGAAACGAAATAAATGAATCAAGATAACAGGGATAGGGTCTGATGGGGGATGCAGAGAGTTTAGAGAAAATGTTCAGGACCTGCAGAGGTGATACATGAACTGAGACTACAATGATGAACAGGAACAGCCGTGCCAAGATCTAGGAAGAACATTCCAGAAAGGGGCTCACAGCTGCGAAGGTTCTGAAGTCAGAACTAGTTTGCTGTGCTCAGGGGACATAGTGAAGGCCAGTGTGGCTGGAATGCAATGACCAAGGGAGACAGGAAGAAGAAAAAATCTGAGGTGTGGCCTTTGAGACCATTGTGAAAAGTCTAGATTTTATTCCAAGGGCAACAGAAACCTCTGGGGTATTTAAGCAGGGGAATGAAGATGAGACTTAATATACATTGTTAAAACATTATCTGTGACCCCGCCCTTCTGCCCCTAGGTGAATGAATGAGTTATCACCCAGTCTTAATCTTCAGTGTGTTCCATTAAACTGTGGACTTTCTGAGGAAAGGGACTGTGGTTTGCACAATGCCTGCCAGGCATCCAGCAAATGTATATTGAGCACCTCCTGCCATACACATACTGAGTCTGCACAAGTGGTGAGCAGAAACGGACAGGGCTCCTCCCTCCTGTGCTTTTAGCCTGATAGGGAGACAGACTTTATCAGATAATCCCCCCGCACCCCTCCCCCCAGGGTAAAGTGCAGCAGTGAGAAGTGTCCACAGAGAGGTGTTGGAAGGGCAAGCCAGAGTGACTGCCTAGTTGGGGAGCAGCCTAGGTTCTTGAATTTTAATACAGGAGGAGGTGGCAGCCACAGAAGTGAACCTCTTGTTTCTGCCTTCAAAAAAGAGCTTGTTTTCCAGTTCGAAGAATGACAGCTTCCAGATGCAAGGCCACACTCCTCCTGGGCAGCCTCACCCGATGGCTGAGCATGGTGGGGAACTGGGGCCTAGACACTTCTGCCCAGTAGGGTCTCCGCTCTGACTTCTTGTCCCAGGGCTCCCCGTTTGTCAGGCCTGAGTCTCTCCTGACCCAGTCCTGCTTCTTCCCCTGTCTCTTTCACAGGCCTAACCGCAGCTCCATCTCTACGTCTGCTTCCTGGAGGACCTGGCCTGACAGAGGGTCTCAGGGGCTGGATTCTTTGGGGAAGGGGAGCTTGAATCTGTGCTTACAGAGCATTTTTATATAAAATTGACAAACTACCATGGCCCATCCCAAACTGTGGGGAAGGGCTAATAGTAATAACTACCTCTATGAGAATTAATTTAGGTAATAAGCTATATGTTATCTAGAACTTAATAAATGGCAGCTGTTATTATTACCAGATTTCTGAGTCTGTGGGAATGGAGCCCTCCGGGGTCTGGGGTGACAGTGGGTGTTCCAGGACACTGCCTGGCACTAGCTGTAACCTCCCTGTAGTTTTTCTTTTAATGTCTAAGGTGGGGCCCCTTTTGCTCCATGCAGAGTTTTGGAACTCTCACTCTGGAGAGGGTGGACATGTGGAAGATTAAGAGATTGAATCTGATCCCAAAGTCTGGGCTGCGAGTTACACTGCCATGGGCCCTGAGGGCGACCCCAGGAAAGGTCCTCCAAAGGTTCCTGGCCTGTGATTTAGGGTTCTCCTGGGAGGTGATCTACTGGGAGACAGACAGACAGATCTCTCTCCCATGCACAGACATATGATGAGTAAGTGACTAATGGATGGACAGACATAGATCAGACTGAAATATCAAGACAGGCTGATGGATCTGTCATCCAGATGAAATCAGGCATGTGACTTTGAGATAACAGACCGACTGGAGGACCTTAAGGCCTGGGAGGCGCTCACCTGCCGGCTGGGCCGCAAGGGGGCGCTGCCGCCCCGCCCAGCTTCGCCCACCCCGTGGGCAGGGCGCGCGCTCGCGGGCGCGGAGGAGCCGGGGCTAGCTTGCGCACGGGGCGGGGCCAGCATGCTGGCGGGGACGACCGCAGGCGGGGCGCACGGCGGGACGCGCGTGCTCGCGGGGACAGCCGGGGGCGGGGCTCGCGGCGGGCGCGGGCGCGCGCGGCGGCAGCGCGTTCCGTTCCGGACCGAAGCTCGCGGCGGAAAAGTTGCGGGGCGGAGAGGAGCGTCCCCGGGACGGGCAGCGAGCGCGACGCCGAGTCGGTTCCCGGCTCCCGCAGCCCCGCCATGGACGACCTCGGTGAGTGAGCGGGAGGCCGAGGTTGGGAGGCAGTGAAGGGCGCGCGGCCCCGGGCCGGGCGGGCGCGAGCGACCGGCCGGGGCCGCGGGATCTCACCCTCGGCGGCTCGGGTCTCCGCTCCGGTCCCGGCTGCCCGGGGCTCCGCGGGGCCGGGGTCCCGGACCGGGCCTGAGTCCCAGACCAGGCCGGCCTCGCCCGCGTTCTCACAGCCGCCACCCCCAGCCTCGGGGACGGCCCCACCTCCGGACCCCGACCTCAGGAACCCACCCCCATCTCCCATACCAGCCTCAGGGACCGGCGTGCACCTCAGAAACCCGCCCCGTCCGCTTCAGGGGCAGGACCCTCACTGCCTGGACCAGACCACTTCCCCAGCCATGGGACCCTCGAATCACAGAGCGCCCCCCACCGCCACCTCACAGATAGATGGCCCGATTCGGGGAGCAGCTGCCTACTTTTCCAGGCTGGTCCCTCAGTTCCAGGACGCGCTCCCGCCCGCTCCAGGACCACTGCCACTTCAGGGATAGCCTCTCCGACCCACCCCTTTCGGGTCACTAGTCAGACCCGCAAGTTAGAGAGGAGCCTCGCCCCTACAAAGACAAGTTTCCCGTGTGCCCCACTAACCCCCCACGTCAGGCCTGGTCGCCCTGTTTCACGGACTGGTCACTCCATTTCACTGACTGCCCACTCCTGTCTGGGGGCCAGACTAATCTGGGGAGACAAGATTTTCACTCCACTCCCAGACGCTGGTGAAATGAAACGCCGGGAATGAGGAGGGAAGTGGGCCTCAAGGTATGGCCACCTTTGAACTTATCCGGGCTGGCGGAGTCCCTTCGCTCCACCCAGCAGCGGCCTTGCTGAAGCCGCACGGAAAGGAGGACAGGATGCCCGGAACAGAGTTTTACTGTTGTCGTGTTACTGGAGCTCCAAAAGCAGTTTTTTCACTCCAGTCTTGATTTGCTGTTAGGGCAGGGAGAGTGTCTCCTGGAACCAGACACTACAGCCGAGGGGGTTGGTGCCAGGGTTCTAGGAATGCCCTGGGCGCTGTGAGCCCTGGAGTGGGAGGATTCACTCTTCCTCCCCTTCTTGCTTAGAGCAGGAGGGCCCCTGAGCTGGGGAGGTGCAGATGGGGGAAGTTTCTTCTCTGTAGGAGCCTTGTCTTCCCTCTCGGGACTGTGGGTGCCTTGTGTGACCCTTGGTGCTTCCTCTGTTGCAGGCTGTGAGGAGTGGATTCATCCACCCCTCCACTGATGGGCCTCCCCCAAGGGCACAGGGCACTGAGCTAAGACTGGCTGTTTGTAGGCACCGGACTTCCAGGGGCCCAGGGAGGAGGACTGGGACTTTACTGCTGCCTGGCTGCTTCTTTGGGGTCATGTACCCCCGCCTCCTCCCCCCCCCCATCCTGGCGCTGGGGATGGTGTGCGTCCGATCCTGCTTGTTTGCGGAGTGCAGTGGCTGCCAAGCATAGTTCTACCTTCGAGTCGGGCTTGGCACCCACTTTTCCAACACACTCAAGGTTGGCATGGCTTCCGGGCAGGTATTTTCTTTTCACATAAAAATAAGTAAGCTTAAAGGAGGCTGGGAGATATTTTTAAAATCAGGATCTGAAAGTCTCCAGGTTTCTACACAGTTCCTGTGCTGTTTGAAGGAGAAGGGCTTTGCAGGTTTGCAGCTGAAGCCCTGAATTCCTGTCTTCTGACAGTGGTCCATGTACGGCCGGGAGACTGAGCTAGTCTCTGAAGGGAAGGAGCCAGTACTGGCAAGGGGCGCTGCGGCGCTTTACGTTTGCTGTCTGTGGAGTTCTTCCCCGTGCTTCTGCTTGTGCTGTCCTCTCGGCAGCCCTTTCTAAGAGCCTCTCAGGGCCACAGCTGTCATTACTTACCTGCCTTTTACAGATTGAGAAAACTGAGACTAAGAGAGGTTGATTCACTTGCCCAAGGCTGCACAGCCACGAGATGACAACCAGGACCAGAAGCCCGGATTTTAGCCCCTAGATCTGCAGCAGTTGCGTACAGAGAGGCCTTTCTTCCTGAGGAGGGGGTGAGCCGCACTGGAAGGAAGGGTCCCAGCAGGGTGAGGGCTGCCACCTGTAACTTCTGCTGCCTTCCACCACAGCCTCCCAGTTGTTTGGATCCCTGCTCCCCGGCTCTGGCTCCGTGGCCTAAGCTCCCAGGGGGCCAGCCACGCCTGGCTGACCAGAGCCCAGGGTGGGAGGAATGGGGCGTGCAGGAGGGGAGAGGAATTTGCCTCTGTGCTCAGGCCCCATCAGCTGTCTGGCTGACTGCTCAGCACCCTTCCCGTCAGCTGTTGTCCTTAGTTAGGGTGGACACAGAGGGCAGGCCTCTTGTTTTTATTTTTCTCCTGAGAGTGCCCTCAGCTGTGAGCCTCTGAGGGCAGCTCCAGGTCCCTGAAACAGGGAAGAGCTTACGCTCATCCTGTGGCAGGGCTAGAGGGGGCAAGAGTCCATGCTGTGACTCTGCTTGTTGGTCCTAAAAAAAAATTGGGGATGCCCTGGCTGGTGTGGCTCAGGTAGATTGAGTGCTGGCCTGCAAACTAAGGGGTCACTGGTTCGATTCCCAGTCAGGGCACATGCCTGGGTTGTGGGCCAGGTCCCCAGTTGGGGGCATGGAAGAAGCAACCACACATTGATGTTTCTCTCCCTCTCTTTCTCTTTCTCTTTCCCTTCCCTTCTCTCTAAAAATAAATAAATAAAATCTTAAAAAAAAAAGTTGGGGAACTCACTCCTCCCCGTAGCTGTTAGCGACAGACTCGCCGTGTGCTATTTAATAAGTTACGAATTTATAGGTCTTCAGGCAGAAAAACAGAAACACAGCCGTTCCCTGTGTGTTCTCTGCTTTGTGCTGGAGGGTGGCTTTTCTCATTCCTGTTCAGACGCTGGTTTGGCTGAGAGTTCACCCTGTTCTCTGGCCGGAGTTTCCTGGACAGAGTTCCCACAGCTCTGAGGTGCGCTCTGGCAGCCCTTTCTGACCTGACTCCTTGCTTGCCCCTCACGCCCACTCCCAGTGTGCTTGGGGGCCTGTGCCACAGCTGTGGTCCACTAGCAATGCTCTGCCTCATGGGAGACAAGGCACCGGACGAGGCACTTGGTGGGTCTCATCGAAGCCTTTGCGAGAGGGAAGTGTTTTATTTCCGTCTTACAGATGAGGAAACCTCAGCTCTGGCAGGGTCACAGGGGGAGCTGGGGTTGGAACCCAGACCGATCCAGTTCAGGTCCTGGTACTTTTAATCATAATAAGGTAACACATGATCAGTGACTAACTGGGGGGATGGGCCATGGGGTTTGCTGAGTGATTGCTAGTTACCTTTAAAATTTCTGCCCTGGGGGCCATCCCCAGAATGTGGCCTCTATGGTCGGGGTGGGAGTTCCGTATGGTGGAGGCCAGGTCAGGCCTTGGTAGCTTTGCTGTCCTCCTCTCCCAGGGGGATAGCCAGCTGTTGGCAAAGCCCAGCTGCTGCTGGAATCTGGACATGTCTTCTCTCAGCTTCTCAGCAGTCTTGACCCTCTAGAAAACAGTGCTTCATTGTCCTTGGAGGGGTACAGCGGCTGGGGGGGCTGAGGAGCAGGGGAGTTGCCTGGGGCATTTGGGGCTATGGAACCTCCCTGTTTCCATGGAAAGTCTGAACTTCGGGCTCGCCTGTCTGTGGTGCCTCTGTGTGGTAGGCCAGGGTGAGGGCACCCAGCTGCTGGTCTGTGGCAGAGGCCCTCCTGGAGTGGTGTGTGCTCCCGGGGGGCTCTGTGGCAGTGCCAGAGCTGCTGCTGGGCTCCACGCTAGTGAGGGGCAGAGCTGGGATTCAAACCCTGGTGTGTCTGATTCTCAGCAGGTGCCCTTTCTGCTGTGCTAAGCTGTCTGTTGCTTGGGCAGCCATGGCTTAGTGTGGAAACGTTTGGGGTTCTGGGGGCCGTGGCCCCAGTACTGTGGGTTTGAGGTCTTCCTTTCTTCCAGCTTCCCCAGTGATCGCCATGCATTGGTGAGACTGGGTGGGCCCTTAGCTGGATGGGCTGAGGGAAGGACAGAGTTACCGCTGATGCTCTGAGCAGCCCTCTTCCTCCATTAAAAAAAAATTGATTCTAGAGAGAGGGGAAGGGAGGGAGAAAGACAGGGAGGGAAACATTGATGTGAGAGAGAAACATTCACTGGTTGCCTCCTGCATGCCCCACGACCAGGGACGGAACCTGCAACCCAGGCGTGTGCCCCGACCAGGAATCGAACTGGAGACCTGTTGGTTTGCCCAGGCGGTTGAGCCACGCCAGCTAGGGCCCTCTTCTTCCTCCATTTAGTCATCACACATGGAGTGCGTTGGCCCTGCAAAGCTTCCCTTGGGCCCTTACCTTGTTTCAAGATCAGAGACGTTAAAAGCACTTCCTCTTGGCTTCACTCTCATTTCAGCCCTCCCTTTGGTCGTCCTGGTCTCATTGCCTCCTTAATTATAAACCTCTGTGGAACAATGAGCTTTTTTACTGTGTTTACAGAACTCTTTTCCGTAATATTAATTGAGTGTTTACTACGTGCAGGCACCGTGCTGGGCGCCTTACAAGCATTGTTCATTGAATCCCGTGGGGCGGGCCACCAGAGGCACAGGTTCTATTGTTATGACTACCACCCAGTTCATCGATGACGAAACAGGCGCAGAGAGCGTGAACCCACTAGTGAGTGGCAGGGCTGGGGTTAAACCCAGGGCTGAGATTCTTATGCAGAGTTGAGTTTGTAACCCGTCCTCACACTTCAGTTCATGACACTGGATCAGATCTCGTCTGCCTGTTGGTTTGATTGCTTTCCATTCTCTGTTCAGAATCCCACATCTGTCCTTTTCCTCTGTCGCGTGGCTTCTTCTTTCTCGTCCTTTGTTCTTTCTTGGGGACTCAGGATGGGACGCTGGGCACCTGGAGCTGTATCCCTTGCTCAGTGGGGGGCCTCACTTCTCCGCCTGTCGCCAATCCAGTCACCTGTTACCCTCCAGACAGAGCTGCGAGCGGATGGCACAGATGTGCGTGAGAACCTGGGGTGGTCCTTTGCAGTCTCTCTTCTCCCCCTTCTGGGTGGAGTCAGAAGCCTCTATGCCACGCCCCCCCAACACCCTCCTGTCTTTGTTCAAGTGTTCATACAGGGCTGCCAGGAGGAAGCTGTCCACGGCCTTTCAGGTGGAGAATTGAGGACGTCCTGTGGGAGAAGAGAGGGAGAGGGAGAATTAGGAACCTGAGTTTTCCCAGAAATCTTGACGAAGCAGCTGATTGAAAGGGGCACCCAGGATCGTCTCCTCCCCTGGGAGGGGCCCGGAGCCTCCACAGCCTCCCAGGCCCACTTTGCCTTTTCAGCCGCGGTCTCGTTGGGAGCCTTGCGTCTGGCCTCGCGTGTGCATTCACAGCCTGAGGAGTGTCCCGGCCAGCGGGCCGATTGCCTGACCAGTGGGGCTCGGGGCCGGCCTCTCCGGGGAGGCCCGATGCCGGGCCCGTGGCAGGCAGACTGCGCGGTTGGCCAGGCGCTGCGGAGCCCTGGTGGCCAATTTTTCCCTTAGAGATGGCCTCTTAATGCTTATTTCCTGTGTGATTGTGGTGTTGTGGTTTTGTGGGAGAATGCTGTCACTTTTAGGTGTGTCCTGAAGCGTTTGGGAGGGAAATGTCACGATGTGGGCAGCTCAGTGTTAAATGCTGTAGTAGAAATGGGGGCTGTGTGAGTGTGTGTGTGGGGCGGGGCAGAAGTGGGGTTCCGGTTCATGTGGGAAATACTGCAGTAATTAACAGTAACACGAGTGTAAACGGTTTCACATACTCACGACTGTACACCTACTTTTGGTACACCCTGTATAATGGCGGGGGCGCCATTACAAAACCCTGTATACATGGTTTTCATACAAAATGGCAAAATGTTAATTTCGAATCTAGGTGGAGGGTATGTGGGTCCTCATTGTAATGTCTTTCCGCTTCTCTATGTGTTTAGATATTTTCATGATAAAAAGTTAGAAAAAGGAAGGAAGCCTTGCTTTTCCCACAGCAGGCTCAGAGCCGCTCGGCCAGGGGTGCTGGACGCATCCGCCTGTAGCGGGCGTGAGTGACTCTATGCGCCTGGTGTGAACCGGGTGGGCAGAGACAGGAGCCGAGCAGGCCTGGCATGAGAGTGACCGGCAACTGTCGGCTGTGAGAGGGGCACACGGCCATCATGACCTGTGCAGAGAAAAAGGACAGGGCCAGCCATGGCCAGAGAGCTGCCAGTGTTTGGAGGCACACTCTGGGGCGCTTTTGGGTGTGGCGACCAGGGTCCGGGCCAGGGAGGCTGCTTGGGTGGGAGGCAGAGCAGGGCTCCACAAAAGGCAGAGAACAGCCTGTGGGCAGCAGGAGCCTGGAGGAGGGGCGAAATGCTATTCAGTCTACGTCATAAACCTCTCTTATCTGTGGCCCAAGTCACGCCACTGGCCTGTGGGCAGCTTGGGCCAGCACGGTCTCAGGCTCTTGCTTACAGCAGGATCGAGCCTCTGGCTCTCCAGACTTCAGGCTCCCTCTCCTGGAGTCCCCACTCCTAGCTAGGTCCCTCTCGTCCCGTTCTGTGCTGATTCAGAGCCAGGTCGCTCGGGTCTCCCATCTGTTTGAGAGAAATAGCTGGGCTTGGACACCCATGGCCCCCCCGGCCTTGAGGGCTCTGGTGCCCACTAGGAACGTGTGGGCAGCCGGCAGGCCCTGGCGAGGAGAGTATTTCAGGCGAAGGTCCTCTCGGAGCCTCACAGCTGGCTGTCCGCGTCCCAGGACGCAGGGGCTGGCCGCTTGGCAGGGATTCTGGGATCTTCCTGGTGTGGTCTCAACGTGGTGTGTCGTGGCCTTACTCTGCCTGTTTCAAAAGCAGCGTGATGTGTGTTTTATGGGGGGAGGGGCGGTGCTGGGAGGAAGCTTTATGTAATTCTTGGCTGGGACTCAGGTAATTGTTTTAATGAAATGGAATGCAGCTTATTCAGAACTCACTTGGCAGAAGCAGCCATGTTCTGTTCTGTTTTCTTGCTGGGGAGAGTGGGGCACACATTTCTAGCTGTTTCGAATAGTGGAGCCCTGGGTGAGCAAGGGCAAGGTGGGCGGAAGCCTCCGGACAGCTCCTTTCAGTTAGCTCAGGGACCCTCAGGCGTCTCAGTTCTCCACTGGCCATAGGTCTGTGTGTTTTCTCGAGGGAGCCGTGGAGAACTGAGCCTCTCGCTACAATAGAACACCCTGTTTTAAACAGGCTGTGCAGTGGTCCCAAATCCTGCCTTCCGGAGGCTGGGAGGCCCCACGTGAGGAGGGACTTGGAGGTGTCTAGCACCGAGCAGACAGACCCCCCCTCTTTGTCCGTTCACTCTTTGCTCCACGACCCACGTGTCTTTTTCCACCTCCACACCTTCTACAGCCCCAGTGCCCTCCCACCCGTGTCTCCCATCAGTCCGTCTGCAGGTTCACCTCGACCCTTTTTCTTCTGGTTCTGTTTTTACTTTTCCACCGTCTTTGGTTTGCTCCTTTTTCTGTTTTCAACACAGCCAGGGCCCTCCTTCCCTTTTGCCAGGCACACCTCCCGTCCTGTGGTGGCCGAATCTCCCCTCCCTTCCTGAAGCTTCACTTCCTGTGCGTTTCCCCACGGCTTTCGCTGGGCTCCCCGTTTCCCTCCCAGGGACCTAGGTCAGCTATCTACTTGCGTGACCTCTTTTCTCATTGCGTATTGGCAGCTCCTAAGTTTGTATTTCCACCCCTGACGTGAGTTCCATTGTCCAGATTCTTCCGGTCTGCACGCCAGCAAAGACCCGACTCATTTCCTTCTCCCTCTGTCCCGGTGGTCTCTTCTGTTGTCTGCTGCCGCTGTGGGCTGGCCCCTCTCTCCCTCCCTGTGTGCAGGCACAGGCACTGAGCGTCGCACTTCTAGGTTTGGGCAGCGTTTTCATGTGCTTCGTCATTTTTGACTATTCTGACAACTGCCCTTTGGGGCAGATGGTAGTTTTCCCCGTGTTGCAGATGAGGAAGAAAAACTGAAACCCAGGGGACTCGGAGGAAGGGGACACACCCAGTATCAACACAGATAAGGGTGCAAGAACTTTATCCTAGATCCTGTGCACCCATCCTACTCTCTCTTCGGTTCTTCGTACCGGACTCCTCTAGCAGAGATGAGAAGTTGCAGGTTGGCTTTGGCCTGCAGACCTATGTTGCTTGGCCTTAATGGTATTTAAAAATATCCCAAGTTAGTTGCTAACATTTAAAGCATCAGGAGACCACATCTACAAAATCCATACGTTGTTTCTTTTCTTCTTTTTTTTTAAGTAGGATCTTTAAAAAAAAAGATTTTATTTATTTATTTTTAGAGAGAGGGAAAGAGAAGGAGAACGAGAGGGCGAGAAATATCTGTGAGAGAGAGACATTGATTGGTTGTCTCTCTCACGTGCCCTGACCGGAGACTGAACCCACAGCCCAGGCATGTGCCCTGACCGGAATCGGGCCTTGACCTTTCGCTTTGTGGGATGACGCCCAACCCACCGAGCCACACCGGTCAGGGCGGCCGTTTCTTTTGAAAAGCCAGAGTTGGCTGCCCCGATGCCTGTCTTCCCTGCACCACTCGGTTGGCCTCCCCGGGCCCAGCCCTCGCCTCGGCTCTGTTGCCCGCAGAGGGCCCAGCTCCCGGGAGCATGTTCCTGCCTGGCCCTGATTTGGGAGCTTCTAAGCATGATCTCTTTCTGCCCTATATTTGCAACAAACACACAGTTGCTGAGTCTGGGGATTTCTTGAACCACGTTCTCTGAGTTAGATTTGACTCCTGACTGCTCCGAGCGCTTCCCTCTGCCTGGAGTCTGAATTTTTGTCCACGTTGCAGGCAGCAGCCTCCTTCCCCCTGTGTCTCCCCTCACCCTCTGCCTTTATGACTCAGCTCTAGTCTCCTTCTGCAGAAGAGTTTTTTCCCGGTTAAAACCCCTAACCTCTTGACCCTCCCACTTTGGTAAACGTCACAGATTTATATAAATCGGCTTCTTCCCTTCTGTCTCTCCCCATCCCATTAGCCCCCTGACGACAGGATGTTTTCTACCTTTCAAGTGTCTCTTCCCACCCAGTATGGCTGGGTTCTCTCTGCAGTTGCTTAATAAATGGTGGCAGTTGGTGATTAAATGGGCTTGAACCAGGGACACCCACTCTGGTGCCTCACCCCCAGCACATCGCGTGAATCAGAATTCTCCTCTGGAGAATCAGAGCAAGGAGCCGTCTGGGTTCCAGGAGGGTGGAGGCAGCGTGGTGCCCCGGAAAGAATGCAGGCTCCGCTGTCAGCCGCGCCTGGGTCCGTATTGATGCTGCCCCTTGCTGACTGCGTGACCTCAGCAGATGACCTCTCACCCCGAGACTCAGTCCCCTGATCTGTGACACAGGTGCATTTCCTGAAGTGGCTTTAAAGTGCTTAGTATTTCTCCTCCTTGGGATAATCTAGGCATTGCTCTGGGAGTTCGACTTTCTCTGTCACTTCTCCACGAAGCTGCTGCTTACATTTGCTTTGGCCTTGGTGGCCAGCACTTAACGCAGATGAACCTGGCTGGCCGTTCAGCTGGGCCTGGGGAAGGAATCTGACTCTGGTGGTTTCCCAGGAGAACATGATGTGGGGCTCTTCCTAGACCCATGGGGTGGAGCATTGGGGGCTCTGATCTGCAGGTGAAACGGTTGGACCCCAGGGCTGGTGGAGTCTGTTGGGACTTGGTTTTGTGATGTTTCATCTCCCCTGAGCCTCTTTGGTGGCTTTGAGGAGGAAGTGGCTGGGGGAGGAGGTTGCTTGGTGGCTTGGTTCGTACTAATCACTCACGTAACACTAATATCGGAACTGCCGCAGAGGGACCCACTTCCAGTGCAGCGCCGGGCTTCTCCCAGAACCCGCAGGCCTCCTGTGGTCAGGGCAGGCTGTGGAGGCTGCCCCGTGACACCCGTGAAGCCTCTCGGGATGGGGCCAGGCCAGTGAGGCTCCTAGTAGTAGCAGAAAAGGAACTACTGGTTTTCTGGACCACGAACTATGGTCTTTGTCAGTTGAGCGGGCTCGGCCATTAGCTAGACGCCCACCCAGCAATGGGCTGTCCTGCCACCTCTGTGCTCTTTTAGGGGCAGTTGATCTGTTGGCTTAGCCCTGGGCTCTCTTGGGTTTGAAGTAGCTCAGAGAGTCCTGGCCAGGCCTTCCCTTACTCTGTCTCCAGGAATGTTCCTCTTCCTTAGGTGGAGATGGGAGTGTCCCACGGCCTGCCCCGGGGTTTCCTCTAGATTTGCCATCCCCCACTCCCTGCCCCCTGCTCCCCACGGTGGACTCCTGGCTCAGCTGGCCCTCTGGGGTGGCTTCTTATCACGGGGGAGCGCCAGGACAGTTGAGTCTGGCTGGCCCCTCGAGGTGGGTGTGATGGAGTGGCCGTGGCACTTGAGACACTCACTCCACTGTGGGCAGACGCGGCCTGGTTGCCCTCCTGGGCTCCCTGGGTCCTGGGATGCCCAGCTTGGAAAGTCCTCTGTGCTCACTCGTGGGTGTGTGGGTTCCTTGGCCCTCCCTACAGTCAGCCTGGCTGCCTCTTTGGGGCAAGGGAGCTGTTGGGGTGGGTGGGTGGCCCCGTTCCCTCCCCGTCTCAACACCTCGGACGGCCTCTTCTGCTGTGTTCTGAGCCTTCCAGGACTTCCTGCCTCTTTTCTTTCTTTGGAAGTCAGCACTTGACATCTTTTTCTTTTTTTTTTTTAAATCCTGACTTGAGGATATATTTATTGATTTTTTGAGAGAGAGAGAAACATGGATCTGAGAAACATCGATCAGTTGTCTTCCACATGAGCCCCGATAGGGGCTCGAACCCGCAACCTAGGTATGTGCCCTGACCGGGGATTGAATCCACAACCTCTTGGTGTATGGGGGCGACGCTCCAACCAACTGAGCCGCCCGGCAAGGGCAGCACTTGATGTCTTTTTGCCTGGCCTGCTGAGATAGCCGTACCGGAAACAAGCTTCGGGGGAGAGGAGGGGCGTTACCTGGAGGTGGTTGTCATGACTTCCTGTGGTCACTTCTGGTCATCTGTTTCCAAACATCCTGTTTGTGCCCCTAGAGCAGCAGGAACGCTGACCCGGAGGTAGCTGTTATCTGCCCGACCTTGACAGAGGTGTGGGGGCCTGGGCTGCCCCAGCCCATCTGCCCCCCGGGACACTTGGCTTCCTGGTCACCGGCTATTGATGCCGTTGCTGGTAGCCGCTCCTTTTGGTGTCATTGGCTTGGGCTTCACCCCAGGGCTGCGCTTTTCTCTTCTGCCCGCTTCTGCTGCCGGGGAGAGCTTTCCTCCGAATGAAGATCCTGTTGGGTGGTAACAGTCAACACTCGCTTCTCTGTGGCTCTGGTCTCGATTCAGTCTTTCCTAGACTGCTGCACTTGGGCTTGAAGGAGCTCGGCATGTCACCCACCCCCGTGGTTGGGGTTGGTGGGTGTCTCCAACCATCACCTTTTCAGTTAGAACTGCTCACTTTTTATCTGTTAATGCGTTGGGCTTCCATTGAAGGTTATGATTGTAGAAGAAGTTTTGTGGCTTTTTAAAAATCTGAAAATAAGAAAATGTAAAAACATTTGAAGAGTACCCATGAGGTTCAGCTCACCCATTTTACAGATGGACAGACTAAGACCCTCGAGGAGAAAGCACTTGCCCAGGACACTACAGCAGAGCAGGCCTGTGCTTTTTCCTCTTTCTGGCCCTTCTGGAGGATATCCGGGGTCCTTCATTTCTAGAACTACACGTCTGCCACAGTGTAGCCTCACGCCTGGTTTTTTTTTTTCCCCTAGAGACCTTTTCATGTCATTTTCTATCTGATGTTATTTGCTTTTGTTAAAGTCTTTATGTCAAAGAAGATACATGCTTACTATAAGAGGAAGGGAAAAAAGGCACAAAGTTGTGTCTTCCTTTCCCTACCAGGCAGCAGGAACCATTGTTACTAGCTTGGTGTGTATCTTTTCCAACCATTTGTTACACATTTGTAAACATAGAAGCATGCATACCATTGATATACATAGCCTTCATTGTTTTAACGAAGATGAAATTCACGTAACATACAGTTAACCATTTTCACCTGAACAGCTCCGTGGCATTTAGTACGTTCACAGCGTGTGCGGCCATTGCCTCTGTCTGGTTCTAGAACATTTTCATCACCACCAAAGGGGACCCTGTTCTCCATGAGCAGTCTCTTGCCCGCGCTCCTTTCTCCAGCCCCTGGTAACCACTAATCAGCTTTCTATCTGTATGGATTTGCCTCTTCTGGACATTTTGCATAAATGGAATCGTATAAAACATGGGCTTTGTGACTGGCCTCTTTCATTTAACATAATGTTTTTGAGCTTCATGCATGTTGTAGCATGTATCATTACTTCATCCTTTTTAAAGGCTGAGTAATATTCCACTGTAGGGATATCCGTTCATCTGTTGGTGGACATTTGGGTTGTTTCCACCTATTGGCTGTTGGAACCAGTGCTGGCTGTGGACATTCACGTTCAAATATGTATTTGAACACCTGTTTTCAGTTCTTTTGGGGTTTATATCTTGTCATTGTTTTTAAAGTTTACTTTTCTATATTATAAATGTCTATTGAAAGGACTAATTATATTCATGTTCCTTTTAACATTTAACTTTTTTTTACTGTTTATCAATGTTATACATGTTCATTGTAGAAAATTTGAAAACTACAGAGGTGCACAAAGAAAACAATAATTAAAGACTCTTAGAGATAATCATCCAGTCATACCCACAATGAATATTTTAATGCATTTCTGTAAAGTCTTTTCAGTGCATATGTGTTTACATAGTTGGAATAGTAATTGCCAGCATCGATGTAATTTAGTCTGTGCTAGGCACTGTCACTTGCGTCACCTTATTTTGTCCTCACAACAACCCTGTGAAGTAGGTACCCTTAGAGAGGCGGCTGCCGAAGCACAGAGAGGGTGCGCAGCTTGTCCGGGATGAGGGCCGGCCATTGGCGGGGCCAGGATTGGAGTCCAGAGGCTGCTCCGGTCCACTGTCGCGTACTGCCCCTTTCGTTATGTCATGGACGCCTTCTGACTGCGAATCTGTGATGCCACGTAGTGCCAGTGGGAAAGAACGGCACAGGGGGACAGGCTGGTGAGCGTCCCTGTGTGTGACTCCTGTACGTGGATGGCAGCGTGCTTGGGAGTGCAATGATTGAGAACATGGTCAGCCACACGTGTGAGGGGTGGAATTGAACGCTGCCTCCCACCAAGATTTGTCAGGGACTGAAACCCACCGGGGAGGGTGGCATGAACTGGGAGAGTCTGTGGTTCTAGCGAAAGGAAGGGACCCTTTCCTGCTCTGTGGTTGCCCTCCCAGTCCTCTCTGCTTCAGTGAGCGAAACCCGGGGTCTCTCTCCTTCCCACACTCGGGCCTCTGCTGGCCCTCTGTCCTGCTGCTCCTCAGCTCCTGGATTATTTACTTCTTTCTTCTCTGGCTGTTTTTAGAAGGGCTTTTCCTCAGGTATTAAGCTTTCTCAAATAGAGTTTGAAATATCGAGCTATGATTGTAGGTTTGTCTCCTCTTCCTTTTAGTTCTGTCTGTTTTTGCTTCATCTTGTTACTGGATGTATATACATTCAGGATACTATGTCTTGATCTTTTTTATCCTGATGAGATGCCCCTCTTTATCCCTGGTAACACTCCTGCCTGGAAGTCTACCTTGTCTGATATTAACAGAACCACTCCAACTTTCTGGGTATTACTGTTAGCATGGTCTATTTTTCTCCATTGTTTTATACAAATCAAACCAGTAGGAACTATCTGTCTGTGTCTTTATATTGAAAGTATTTCCTGTAGCACTGACTGGTGTGGCTCCATGGGTTGGGCATCATTCTGCAAACTGTAAGGTCACCAGTTCGATTCCCAGTCAGGGCACATGCTTAGGTTATGGACCAGGTCTCCAATTGAGGGCATGCAACAGGCAACCAAATTGATGTTTCTTTTGCAGATTTGATGTTTCTCTCCCTCTGTTTCTCCTTCCCTTCCCCTCTAAAAATAAATAAATGAAATCTTTAAAAAATAAAATATTTCTTAAAAGTAGTATATATTGAATCTTGCATTTTTTTTGAAATATAAGGCAAGGAGTGATATTTTATTTTTTATTATTATTATTTTTTAAGATTTTATTTATTTATCTTTAGACAGAAGGGAAGGGAGGGAGAAAGAGAGGGAGAGAAACATCAATATGTGGTTGCCCCTTACGTGGGCCCCACTGGGGACCTGGCCTGCAACCCAGGCATGTGCCATGACTGGGAATCGAACCGGGACCCTTTGGTTTGCAGCCCGCGTGAATCTTGCATTTTTATCCAGTCTGACAATCTTTTCCTTTTATTTGAGTATATAGACCTTCTAACATTTAATTATCAGCATGATTGGGTGTGTCTACCATCTTAAAATTTGTTTTCTATTTGTACCATCTGTTTGTTAGTGTTTTTTCTTTTGCTGCTTTCTTTTGGATTCATTTAATATTTTTTAGGATTCCATTTTTTCTCTGCTATTGGCTTATTTAGACATACCTCATTGGTTTGCCGTTTTTAGTGGTTGCTGTATGGTTTTTAAATTTTTTAAGTTGCATTTATTGGGGTGACATTGGTTAGTAAAATTATATAGGCCCTGACTGGTGTGGCTTAGTGGGTTGGGTGTCGTCTTGCAAACTGAAAGGTCACCAGTTCCATTCCCCGTCAGGGCACACGCCTGGGTCGTGGGCCAGGTCCCCAGTGGGGGGGCGTGTGAGAGGCAACCATACATTGATGTTCTTTCCCTTTCTTTCTCCCTCTCTTCCCCTTTCTCTAAAAATAAACAAAATATTTTAAAACAAATAAAATTATATAGGTTTCAGGTGCACATCGCCTGTATATTGTGTTGTGTGTTCACCACCCCAAGTGGTCGCTGTGTGGTTTATGGTTTAACTTATAATCGATCTTCAAATCACGTCATATGATTTCATGTATGATATAAGAACCTTACAACAGTATGTTTCCATTTTTCCCTCCAGGCCTTTGTAATTGTTGTCGTAAATTTTATGTCTACATATATCATAAAACTCATACCACATTTTTAGCCTTTTATATTTACCCACAAGTTTACTATTTTTGGCATTCTTTTTTTCTTTGTAAAACGGGCCTTTTGAAGTCGAAAGAAATGAACAAAAAAGTTTGCAAAACATTATTTTTTTGCCTTCCTCTCCCTTTCAGTTTCTCTTCCAAATCCCGTCTTCCTCCCCCTTGCCCTGGCCAGTTTTCCCTGTGGGCTTTTGTGGTTCTGTCTGTCTCACTGTGGCTCAGTCGTGATCATCGTGATACTCTGCCACTCCCAGCTGCAGAGCCCCTGGCTGGTGTTGCTAACACATTCCAGTGACGCACGTTTCAGAAAAATCTTCACATTCCAGCTCACGTCCCCTGCCTCCCCTGCCCCATGCGGGGAGGTATGACTAGATGAGGTGGCAGGACTTAGGGGCTCGCCCGTTCTCCCTGCGCTTGCTAATGCCTCCCCTCCGCCTCCTCCTCCAGCACCAGGTGAAAGTGCCATCCTGTCCCTGGTCCTGACTCTGCCTGGGACCCAGACTCCCTCCCAGCTGCCTCACTCCTGTGGGCCTTGCCCCATTCACTGGCTGGCCCTCCCCCACCCACAGAGGGAGCCAGACAGGCCACACAGTGAGTTTACATCTTAGGTGCCCACAGGGGCTGCTGTGCTGTGGCCGCAAAGTCTTGTGGAGTGTTCCTTTGATATATGTATATATTTTTTAAGGCCAGGAGTGGTATAGGCTGGGGAGGGGTGGTGTGAACAGTCACGGGGATTTCTGGGTTAGAAGAGCAGGGAGGGCTCAGATCCTGTTTGTTTGCGTGTGTTTGCATGTGTTGCACAATGGTCCCTCATTGTGGTTTGCTGTGGTGAGCGGTCGTGGAGACCAGAGGGAGCTTGGGCTGCAGTGGTGTGTCTGGGGGGTGCAGATCTCTGCAGCACATGGGCTTGGTGGGGGCCATTCACCCAGTAGTTGTCCGCAGAGCACCTGTGTGCCAGGCTCTGCCCTGTTCGAAGGCTTGAAAATAAATAATAAAGCCACACTTCCAGCTCTTGCTGAGCTGACACAGGCTGGTGGGACACAGGCATCTACACAGACAGTTTCTACCAGTTTGATATGTGCTCTCAGAGGAAGTGAGCAGTACTTTGGGAACTCAAAGGAAAGGGGTCTTAAACCCTGTGCTGGGAATATGGTCAAGGAGGGCTTCCTGGAAGAAATGGTACCCTAAACTGACTCTCTGTTGTTCATCTTAATTGGAATCTTCACATTTAGAAAAAGCCCTAAACTGTTATCCTTCATATAGTTAATAAGGATTTCCCTAGTAAGATTTGGGATTGTCTTGCAGAAGAGGCCTCCAGAATAAAAACTACACATTCCCTTTTTTTAGGTAGGCAAGGTAGATCTTTTTATCCTTATGCTAAGAGGAAACGGAACTGTGATAAGTCTCAAGGGAAAAGAAAGGACTTGGCCTGGTAAGGAGACAGGAAGGTGGCCTAGGGGAGGGAGCAGAGGAAGGAGGAGGCTTGTGTGTGCTGAGCTCGTTGGCTGCGGATTGTTGCCTTGTGTCCTCCCAGTTGGATTTTACAATTAAACTCAGCCTGAGCCACAAGGCCTGGCACCATGGCTGGCCTTTCCTTCCTCAGTGGAATGACGTTTCGGGTTGGCTTTGCTGTGACAGCTGAGGTGGGTCCAGCCTCTGGGGCTTCTGTTATCCTCCAATCAGATATTGAGCTCTGTCTGTCGAACTCTTCCTGGGCTCCACGGGGCTGGGACCCTGGGCCAGTTCTGAAGGGCATTTCCACCAGGCTTCTGAGATTGTCCTGGGCTCACCGGGGGGTGGAGGGTTCGTGGTGAGCCCCCTGCCCTGCGCCCCCCCCCCCACCAGTGCTCATTTGTCAAGAAGAACTTAGTGTTTTGGTAATGGGCTTGGCCTAACCCCTCTCCTGGGGGTGGGGGCTGGGGGGGGGCAGACTTCAGCACCAGGCTGGAGGGGCAGAGGGAGGAACCCATGGTCACCCTGAGCACCCCGAGAATGCCTGGTAAGGAGACAGGAAGCTGGCAGCGTGCGGCATATACTGCCCCGAGGCCGGGCTGGGAGGACCACTTGCTTTCAGAGGGAAAAGCGGACTGGAGTGGCAGACCCGTATTGTTTCCCGAACTGCTACTTTCTGGGCCCCGAAAGAGTCCTCGGTGATGTGGCCAGGGAAGAAGAGCAGGCCTGGCCTCCCTCGCTGCCACTGTCACCCTGACCCTCACGTACGCTTTCTTTCTGTCCTGCTCCCCCTCCTGTGTCCCCTGTCTCATCGGGTGCCTGCTCCATCCTCTCACAGGAAGCAGACGTGGGAGGCATCCTGCACTCCTCCCTCTTTCTCCACAGCCACTCAGTGACCAGGTCTTGCTGATTTTAGCCAGGTTTATTTAGAGCATTGTGACTCTGGGTCTTCCTCTGGCCCAGCCCTGCCTGTCTCTGTCTCTCCCGCACACGCCAGAGCGGTCTCACACACAAGCCTGGTCCTGCCGGCCAGCGGCTTCCCAGGGCTTGCCCTTGCAAGGCCAGGCCCCGCTGCCGGCCCTGGGCCCCTGACTCCTCTTCCACCAAGCTGGAACTTGTACCCTGAGCTCCAGCCCCCTCTGTCCACCAGGCTGCTCCTCACCTCTGCCTCTGCTCCTTCCTCTGCTGGGAAGGCCTCTCCTTTCCTCTCCCCCTGCCTTTTAGGACAGTCTCCCTGCTTAGTGCTTCCTGGGGAAGACGCTGTGTTTTTGTCTCCCCTGTGCCCAGCACTGTTGGGGACGCCACTGGCAAGGATGCAGCACCAAAGAGGGTGGGAGGGACTGGAGGAGGCAGGAGGGAGAGGGACAGGTACAGGTGTGCGGTGCTCGCCCTTTTTCAAGGTGGGCCCTGGACACCTCAGTGAGGCAGTGCCCGCTCGCTTTGTGCGCCCTCCACGGTGGCGGCTCTGCTGGAGAGGACAGTGTGTTCTGCCTGGTTCGCTGCCCAGCAGGGCCCACTCCAGAAATGTCAGTCCGTGGGCCTGAGGCTGAGGTCACGCTGCTTCAACCCCGAGTGATGAGACTTGTCTCCAGTGGACCCACTGGTGAGCTGTTGGTGTTGTCCTGGGCAGCGGTTTCACCTTTGCAAACTCCCAGGCCCCCTGGACCCTGAAACTGTGACCCGTCTCCCCAGTGCCGTGCTGTAGTGGCCTTGCACGCGGCCCGCACAGTCCCGAGAGGGTCCTCCGTGGATGCCAGGTTCCAACCTCCTTGGCTGTCCGCCTCTCACTCTGGAAAGGGGGATGAGGAATCCTCGTGCCCACGGGTGGGGAGCTCAGCTGAGCCAGCGGGGGCAGGATTGCTGGGCCAAGTGCAAGCTGGCGCTTGTCCTGTCTGACACTCAGAGCCTTGGACAGCCCGTGGAGTAAGTCCAGAGTGGCCCATGCCAGTGCTGCCCCGGAGGCGGAACCCTGGGCAGAAGTAGGAGTTAGGGGCCTCAGACGGGCAGGCACAGCAGGGACCACGCTGGCCCATTGCCGGACTTCTTCCGTGGAGCTCGGATTGCCAGAGCAGACAGCACTGTGGGGTGGGGCGGGGCGGCTGGCCTTTGGACCGGACCTCCAGGGGGACGGCAGTGCCCTTCCTCCCGTTGGCTTTGTGTACTGAGCTCCCCACACCCCAGCACGGGGGCCTCTGGATGCTTCCGCTTGGCAAGTCTTTGAACTTGGGCATGACTTTGAAGTGGGGGAGAGAGATCAGTTTTAGTCGGGTCCTGCACAAGCCTGTCAGCTTTTTTTTTTTTTTTAAGATTTTATTTATTTATTTTTAGAGAGAGAGGGGAAGGAAGGGAGAAAGAAAGGGAGAGAAACAGCAATGAATGGTTGCCTCTCACATGGCCCTCACTGGAGACCTGGCCCGCAACAGTCCCGAGAGGGACTGTACCCTGGCATGTACCCTGACTGGGAATCGAACTGGCGACCCTTTGGTTCCCAATCCGCACTCAATCCACTGAGCTACACCAGCCAGGGCAAGCCTGTCAGCTTTTTATCCACGAACTCCTTGTGGACAGAGACCTGTGATCCAGTCCTGATATATTAACAAATGGGGGTGGGGGGCAGAGTGGCAGAGCTGGGCCCCCCACCTGGCACCTTTCAGAGCACTTCCTCTGCAGTTGCTCAGGGCTTGTGCTGGGTGCTCTTTTACACCTTGGGGCAGTCAGGGGTGTCACCTGGTGTCACCTGGTGAGGCAGGCACTAATGATATGTATAGACCATGTGCTGTGATACGCCAGGCCTGCTTTACGTTCTTTGTCTTACGTGGTCCTCCAGATGGCTCGAGTGAGCCTTGGGAACCCTACTGTCCCTGCGATGCGAGGGCTGTCACTACACTCTTTTGTAGACGAGGGGGCTGAGCTCAAAGAGGTGCAGTGTCGTCAAGTTCAACTACAAAGTCCATGCCACACTATGTTGCAAACTTGTGGACCTGCTGGAGCCAGGCAGGCGCTGTGAATGGATGAAGTGGGCCAGACAGGAAGGGACCTAGATTTCGCACTGCGGCCAGTGGTTGCCTTGCAGGGAAGTGGATCAGTATTACGAGTTCTTCTAACTGCTCCTGCGAAGCCAGAAATCTTGGCTTTCGTGTGAAATCCCCTGATTTCTTAAGACTAACTCAGCACAAACACGTCCAGGTGGCAGGGGTGGGGTTCAGTCTGCGGGGCTCGGGCTGGTGACCTCTTTCGCAGTCTTTGTGGCCTCCCTTACCCGCCCCTTCCCTTGGTCCTGCTGCCTATAGAGTTCCCTCTGGAAAGAGAAAAATCCAAGTTCATTGCCGAAAGAGGTCTTGGAAGATTTCTCTCGGCCAACCTATAACCATTTACAGTTTCTATTTCACCGAAAAGATAGGGTGCAAAGTTAAGGAACTGCAGAATCAGGAGGAAGGGAGGGTAAACTGTGCGCTTGGCTGTCGCTGCTCACGGGCCTGAGCAGCCTGGGCTCTGCCACCAGCTCCCCAGGGGCACCGCTAGCAGCCACCGGCACTTCCTGCTGTCTGCCGCTCCGCGCTGAGCTGCCCTGGCTCTGAGGGCAGCACTCGCCCCTGGGATCTTCCCTCAGAGGACCTGGACGCTGGGGAGAGTGTTGTGACAGCTCTTGGTGCCTGTGTTTTGAAATTTGTCCCCAGGAGCCATTGTTCCTAGCCAGAGACATCTGAGTCCTCTGACCCCAGCTCCTGCCTCACCTGGGTGCCAAGTAAGACTGCAGGGGCCAGGCGCCCTGTGCTCGCAGGCGCCCCCTCTCAGTGCAGGGGCGCCCCCTCTCAGTGCAGGGGCCAGGCGCCCCCTGTGCTCGCAGGCGCCCCCTCTCAGTGCAGCGGCGCCCCTTCTCAGTGCAGGGGCCAGGCGCCCCCTGTGCTCACAGGCGCCCCCTCTCTGTATAGGGGCCAGGCGCCCCCTGTGCTCGCAGGTGCCCCCTCTCAGTGCAGGGGCCAGGCACCCCCTGTGCTCGCAGGCGCCCCCTCTCAGTGCAGGGGCCAGGCACCCCCTGTGCTCGCAGGCGCCCCCTCTCAGTGCAGGGGCCAGGCACCCCTGTGCTTGCAGGCGCCCCCTCTCAGTGCAGGGGCCAGGCACCCCCTGTGCTCGCAGGCGACCCCTCTCAAAGGCGGTGCCCGCGGAAGAAGACATTAGAGTTTGGGGTCAGCATGGAGGGGTGGACAGGGGCAGAGACTTCCACTTAAAATTTTTTTTTTTACTTTATTGATTTTAGAGAGAGAGGAAAGGAGAGTTAGAAAGAGAGAGAAACATGGATTTGCTGTTCCACTTATTGATGCATTCACTGGTTGATTCTTATATTTGCCCCGACCAGGGAGCGAACCTGCAACCTTGGTGTATGGAGACAGTGCTCTAACCAACTGAGCTACCTGGCCAGGACCGAGACTTCCACTTTTAAAAAGGAAAAAAAAGCGGTGTCAGAGAGGGCCACAGCTGGTGGCGCTCGATCAGCTCACTGACTTCCTTGGTGACCACTTCCTGTGTGGGCATAGAGATAGGCAGGAGCAGAGGTGGCGGCCCCCACTGGCAGCTGCATTGCCATCAGAGGTTGCCAGGTTAAACACGAGACTCCTTGATTTTCTGTATGGTTGTCCAGGGACAGAAGCTCAGGATTTCTGGGCCTGTCCGTCCTTGGGAAGTTTAGACCAGCAGCATCCCGGGCAGCTGCCCCCTCAGTGCATAGCAGGCCGCCAGGCACAGAGCAGGTGCTGTGCATTCGGAGCGATGGGGTTGGATGCTCCTGACTCAGGTGGGCCTGCCCCCTGCCCTGGGGGCCTCCTCAGCTCCTCAGAGTGAGAAAGCATTCCAGGCAAACACTGCAGCACCCAGGGGCCAGCGGAAGTCACCCAGATCTCCCCCTCAAAGCACTGCTTCTATTAGAAGACAGTCCCCACCATGTAAAATCCAACTTCCAAACAGGTTTTTGCAATATTTTGTGTGTGTACCTTGGGGGGCTTTCTCTGTGATGTTTTTGGCATTGTGGCTGGGCACTCTCTTGCCATCTGTCCTGGCTCTGCTGGGGTGAATTCTCAGAGCTCCAGTGTCTCCTCCAATTAAATCCAAATTAGGACTGAGGTGGATACCTCCCCCTCCCCCACCAGCCTCCTGGTGTAACCAGCTGGCCACGTAGATGGAAGCTAGCCACACCACACTGCACGGCCCGAGGCGGGGGCCTGGGGACCCTGTCTGCAGCATGAGCCCCAGGGCATGGCCACCCGCTCTGGGCTCCCACAAGGCTTGCCTCTGCCTGGCTCTCTGCCTCAGCTCCAGGGTGGGTGGGCTTCTTGCAGGTACGCGACAGGGTCTTGCTTTGGTTCTGTTCCCATGCTGTCCTCCTTGGCATGTCATGTCCCTCCATGTGAGCCTGGCCGGTGAGACCGACAGACAGCCCAGGTCTCTCTGGATGCTTTTTGTTTCAGAAAAGTCTGTCTTTCCTCCTTTTTTTCTCTTGTGGTTTCCTAGTGTGACTCTGGTTAGCCAAGGCCGTGAGGATTGCGGCCTCTCTCTGCTCCCTCCCTGTCTGGGAAGAGGCCGGTTTCCCAGTGTGGAGCGTTGGCAAGGGTCTGGGCTTCAGGAGATACGTGTGCCCTGACTGCTGTGGCTCAGTTGTTTGGGCGACACTCTGCAAAGCGAAAGTTTGCCAGTTCTATTCCGGGTCGGGGCACATGCCTGGGTTGCGGGTTCTGTCCCTGGTCAGGGTATGTACAAGAGACAACTGAATGATGTTTCTCTTTCACATCAGTGTTTCTCTCTTTTCTGCCTCCCTCCTTCTCTGTAAAGGAAGGAAGGAAGAAAAGGAAGGAAGGAAGGGAAGCAGGAAGGAAGGAAATCTTTCTAAAAAAAAAAAAAAAGAAATTGTGTCCTCAGGGCAGTGGCCATAGGCACCCTTCCTTTGTAGATCAGCGACACCACCCTGCCAGGGCCTCATGCAGCCAGGCCTGCTGCCTGCCTGCAGCGGGGACCAGCGCCCGTTGGGGGGCGGTGAGATAAGCACGGACGGGTGGGAGGGCCTGAGAGGCTTGAGGCTCCTGTACACACGATTGGCCCTCCCTAGATCGTCCCCTTTCTCAGGAGGTGCCGGACTGCGTGGCACCAGCTGTCATGTGGCCCCGGCAGAACTCTGTCTTGTCCAGAACTGAGCAGCTGACTTCGAAAACTTGTGAGGCTGAGATGGCCAGGCCTGGGTGGTGTGGATGCCTCTGGGGAAGCGAAAGTGTCACTGAGGGTCAACTGGGGGACGCGGAGGGCAGCCGGCCCTGGCTCTTTTCCTCGCCCATCTGCCCTTCTCCGAGCTCTTGACTGTCGCAGACAGTGGTTCCAACTCGTGTTGCGCAGTGACCTGCCCTGTAGACGACACTTCTGACAGATGACAATTGTGTGCTGCCCACCCTTCTTCCTGAGGCTACACCTGGGGTTCTGTGCACATCTGAGCTCTTTCTCTCACGCGAGAAAGCATATTGGGCCCTGGCTGCTGTGGCTCAGTGGACTGAGTGCTGGCCTGCGAACCGAAAGGTTGCTGGTTCTATTCCTAGTCAGGGCACATGCCTGGGTTGTGGGCCAGGTCCCCAGTAGGGGGCATATAGGAGGCAGCCACACATTGATGTTTCTCTCCCTCCCTTCCCCTCTCTCTAAAAATAAATGAATAAAATCTTAAAAAAAAAAAAAGAAAGAAAGCATGTTGGAACACTCATGTGTGGGGCTGATGGTCATGGGATAATCTTGAACCTGCTTCAGTCTACTTTCTTTTTTTCCCCCCTTGGTCTCTTTTCTAAAATTAAAAGCAAATGAGTTTTGCTGGTGTGGCTCAGTGGATTGAGTGCAGGCGTGCAAACGAAAGGTCACTGGTTCAGTTCCCAGTGGTGGTGGCACATGCCTGGGTTGTGGGCCGGGTCCCCAGTTGGGGGCCGTGCAAGAGGCAACTGATTGGTGTCTCTTGTACACCGATGTTTCTCTCCCTCTCTCCCTCCTTCCCCCTCTCTCTAAAAATAAATAAATAAAACCTAAAAAAAAAAAAGCAAGTGAGTTGTAGATGTCGGCACTTCATGACCGTTCGCCCAGGACGGGCGGTGGCATCCCTCACAGCCGACCCATTTCACATTGGACCTGAGCCTCTCTTCGTCCCTCTCTCAGCGAGCCCTGACTGCCTGTTACCTCTGCCGGTTTCCGAGGGGGCAAAGGAGCCACTGACCCCTCTGTGCCCAGGCCCATCCCTTATCCAGTAAGAAGGCCGCCTGGCTGCATGTGGGGGTGGAGGTCAGTGCCTGGGCAGCCTGGTCTTGCATCATGCTGCTCAGATGAGGCTGGTCACAGGAAGGAAACACTCATGCATGGTGAGCCCTACAGGAGCAAGTTGGCCTAGAACTTGAAGCTCCAGCCTTCTCTGAGTCCTCGAGCTCCGTGTGTCACCTGTAGGGGCTCATCGGTGGGTCAGGACCCTGCCTCAGGTGGAGGGTGAAGAAGAGAGGGAGGGGGGAGAGGAGGGAGATGAGAACTTGGGCCGCTGAGGCAGTGGTGGAGAGGCACCCCCGTGGCCAGCCTTTTTGGATTGCTCGAGGGACTCTGGGGACTGGGGCTTTGAAGGATGGAGAGTGGCGACAGGCAGAATGAGGGACAGCTGTTGACGGCCGCTCTCCGTGGGGCGTTGAGGAAGGAAAGGGGACAGGCGCTGCAGCCAGGCAGAGCTGTCCTTGCGGGGGGGAAGGCAGAGCGCACTCACTGGACATCCTCGAGCCTTTGTCTTTATCTGTAAAATGGGGGTGCAGCCAGGATACTCAGGAAGGATTATGTCACTCTCCTCTCCCTCCCCCGTCTGAGCTTTCTGGCCGTGCAGCCATGTCTTTTGGCCCTTTGTATGTAGCCAGCCCTCTGCTGGGCTTGGAGCCTCAGTGGCCGGAGCAGAGGTGGCCTTCTCCTGGGCTTCCTTCACAGCGAGGGCGGAGGCCGAGAGCTTCCGAGAACTTGGGCAGCTCCTTCTGTTTTTCTGATTCCAGGTTCAAAGCCACAGGGCTCCAACAGCGGTGACTCCCAGCAGGCAGTAGAGCTGGAGGGGCGGTGGGGTGGGCTCTGGGGCCCTGACACCTCGCTCTCTTGCCTCTGTCCTTGCTAGGGAGTGAGTTGGAGGCTTCTGGGCTCAGCTGATGTTATCCGAGGAGGACTTGGAATGAACCCGAGGCAAGGAGGGGTGAGGTCAGTGGTTTGCTCAGCTAGGAGGCCTGAGTTAGTGACAGACTTGTCACAGCTCCCAATATTTTTGGCCTCAGTCCCTGGCTCCACCTCCTCCTGCTCCTGTCCAAAAGGAAAATGAGAATCAGGGGTGGGATTTATTTACCCTCTCCTCTGTGTCACAGTGGGAGGGCAGAGGGGGCTCTCCCCAGCCTTCCTGGTAGCTTTCAAACGCTTTTGCATTGCTTTTTCACTGTATACTCTATGAAGTGTCTGAGTAATGAAAGCCCAGAAGGGTCTAGGAAATTGCCACCCAGGCCAGTGAGTGGTAGACTTGAACCTGCCTACCTCACTTCTTGAGGCTGGTTCTGTCCACGCTGCCACATTGCCGTATCGGTTAGGGTGCCAGGAGGGTATACAGCCATTTTGCTGACCCCGTTCCCAGTGCCACCAGATAACTAAGTCTGCGGTGTGGACTGGGCGGCTCTGTGTGTGGACGGGGCGGCTCTGTGTGTGGTGCTGCCTAAAACTGCTCACCAGGTGCACACGCAGAAGGCTCACTTCTTATCTCATAATTCATTTGCATTTTGCATTTGACTGCATAACCTTGCTCGTTTTAATTTAACAATTAATTTTAGCCAGGCTTGTTTTAAGTTAAGGCAGTGGTTTAAATTACTCACTCCTGAGTGAACTGGATCCTCAGAAGGTATTCTGGGCTTGTCCTGAGCTGGTTCCTGTGCCCCAGCCTCCACCTGTCCCCTGGAGGCAGGAGTATCCTGGTAGTATCTGGGGTGGGGCACGTCCACTGTCGTGGATAAAGGCACACAGCTGGGGAAGGAAAGGAGGGGCCGTTTGGTTGGAGAGGCAGGTTGCAGTGAGGGGGCCCAAGGAAGTGGCAAAGGCTAGTTTGGGGCCATATTCTGAGAAGCTTCAGACCAGAATGCCAACCCCAGGGTTCCTGTCTTATCCTGTAGGCAGCGAGGGCCGTCGGTGGGAGAGCATTGTGACGACTCCTCGTTGGGCACACATCCGTTCGCTGTATGGGAGGCCCACGAGGGTGCTTGTGCTGGGTATCCCGGGAGGGGGAGAGGAGGTCTCTGTCCACAGAGAGCGTGCCATCTAGTGGGAGAGGCGAGAGTGACAGGTGGGCGTGTGCAAAATCGCTGGGCATGGAAGACATTCAGACCACTGGATTGGAGTGGGAGAGCCCCAGGCATGGCGCTGCAGCTGAGTAGTTCGGGAAGGGTGGAGTGTGGGTGCAGGTGCTAGTCCAAGTTGTTGCCTGCCTGTTACAGAAAGAAAGGGAGGAAAGGAAAGTAAAGGGGAGAGGCCTTGTGGAGGAAGAACTGAGGTGGCTTGGGGACCAGTGAAATGTGGGAGCCATTAGGGGTGCTGGAGGAGAACTGAGGGAGGCAGAGGAGAGAGAGCTGGGGAAATGACCCAGCTCCCTGAGGCCGGGGGCCCTGCCCTGTTCTGTGGCCACCAGAACAGGGCTGTGTCCATTGGTTAGAACCCGACTGGCACAGAGTGGGTGGGGGGCTAGTGCTGTGAAGTTGACCAAGCCGTGGAAAGACTACAGCTCCTTGCTGCAGCAGGCACACTTTTGAACTTTCCTTTCGAGTCTCTGTAGGGTGTGTGACTCGCTTCCGAGCCCCTCTGAACCCCTGCTGGTGATTAGCGGGGTGAGAGGCCCACGGAGCCTCCCTGCTTGCTCTGCAACAGGCTGTCTCGCCCCGGAAGAGCCCAGACTGCAGCACTGGACTGGACGGATTTGCGAGAGCTGAGAACAGTTCCAGTACTTGAGGCTTCAGGGTTCTAGGCTGTCTGTCTTTTTGTATGTAAAGCCATGCTTTACCCATTGAAGGAACTGTGGGATGGGCCTGGAGGTCGGCCCCAGACTTGACCTTAAAAAGTCTGGAGTCTCTGGGTGACCTGAAGAGGTAGCTGAAATCTGACCAATGAAATGTGTTCACGGTGTTCTGGGACCTCTAGGGGAGGGTGGGGCCTGCCGATCCTGGACTGGGAGATGAGTTATTTGCAGTAGAAAAGAAGCTGTTCTCCTGCCAGCCTGAACCTGCTCCTGTGCCTCTAGGGTGGGGGTGGGGGGTGGGGGGTGGTGTGCTGGGTAAACCTGGGTGGCTCCTCCTACTTGCTGCTGCTTAATCTCCTGGAGCCCCATCAGATTGGGAGCCTGGTCAGTGTGGGGCCCTGGGTGGGTGCCAGGTGCAGATGGGGCCTGGCTTGGTCGGCTTCTGCCTGGCACTCACGGTGACCTCTGGGAGTTGCCTTTCCACCTAAATTCTCTCGAGGCTCTGGCTCCTTGTGCTCCGTGACCTTGGGCACAGGCCAGGCGCCCAGCAAAGAAAGCCAACTTGCAGCACACTTCTGTTGTGTGAGCCCTGCAAGGAGGGGCTCCTCAGCAACAGGAAACCACTTCCCACAGCCTGCGGGTAGCCCCGGGAAGGGACGGGCCACCTCCCACCTCCCTGGGCAGCAGATTGGAAGACTCTGCCTTCTCCCCTTGTTTCCGGTGTGTCACCCAGCCTACACTTCCTTCAGGGCCATCAGAGTAGAATGGCAGTTCCTGCTGAGTGAGGCATGAGTCAGCCAAAGGAACGGTGGCTGAGTCTTCACAGCCTCCAGGCATGGTTATTAAATATTCAGATGGCACTACAGGATTGATTGGTTCCTATCCAGTCCCATAGAGAGTGCCGTTCCTGCCTGGGATAGCAATATCTTGGGTTTAGACAGATTCTGTGACTCTCATTTGAAATTGCATGATTTCTTCCTAAGAGCTTGCTACCAGCAATGGGGACAAATTGGGTTCTGCCCATTTTACAGATAGAGAAGATGACCCAGAGACACAGTGCGACCTGTTGACGGGCACCCAGCCGACTGGGCCTGGACTCGTAGCCTGCTGGCTGTCCTGTCTGCTTGCTGCTCCTTCGCTGTCTTGCTCTGCCTTGCCATCCTTCTGCCAGCCAGCCGTTCATTCTAGCTGCTGGGGCCATGGCATGGAGCAAGACAAGGCCTCTGCTCTCGAGAGCTGAATTCTTGGAGAGGAGACAGTCAGTTGACAAGGACCCAAGTTGGCAGGAAAGTCCCCTCCAGGAGACTGAGTTCCTAGTCAGTGTCCAGGCCCTGGGTCCCCCGGCTGGGTGGGGAAGAGCGGATCTGACCTACTTGTGGATTGGCCCTTCCTGGTCACAGATCTGCCTTTGCTCCCAGGACAGTTATCAGGATAAATATACCCAGCTCCCCATTCCTGGGGAGTTACTCACGGAGCGAAAGTACCCCACTGCTGCGGATTAGATTACCCCCGCTCGAACTGCTGGTGTGCTCGGGGCTGGGGGAGGGGGGGCCGTCTTCCTGCTGCTCTCCTTCCTAATCTGGAAGAGTTTCAGGAAAGGGGCCGAGACGAGACAGTCCGTCCGCAGGCGCTGGCCTTGCTGTTTACATGGCTCCTTCCTTAGGAAGGCCCAGCCCACTCACCACTTCTGTCCCGCAGCTCAGGCAGCAGCAAGGAGGCTGCGAAGCTTCTCCTCTGACACTCGCGGCCACCAACACCCAGCAGGCACTCGGCAGCGGGGCCCCAGCCCTCCCTTGCTCAGAGTTCTGAGCCCAGCAAGATAGGCCGGAAGGCTGGGCCTCTCCAGGCCCTGTGGGGAAGGGACTTGCTGAGCCGATGCTGTCTCTCTGACAGTCTGGGTCTTGTGTTAAGTGCCGGATGGACAGGGGGCCCTGGGCTGTGGGGGTGGCCCTTGCGCTCTGGCAGCCCCGTGCTGAGGCTCTCTGGGCGTTGCTGCTGCTCCTTCCTAATGCTTGTCCGCTCCTCAGGAAGCTGGCAGCCCCTGCCGGGGGCAGTGAGAACTGAGTTAAACTGGCCTGCAGACAGAAGGCGAGTGACTGAGTCTTGAAAATATCTTGTTCTCGCTGTGGGCCTCTCCTAGGCCTGTCGAGGTGGGGTCTTCCAGATGGCCAGAGGATCCCATCTCTTCTAGTTCTTCCGGGGGCTGCCAAGTGGAGGAGTGTCGAGGGGCCCAGCACTGGGGTAGGTATGACAGTGAGGACCCTAGGACCTGAAGGTGCCTCACATCTACCTATCCCAACCCTGGAGCCCTGTTAGGGAGGCTTCTCCAGGGTGACTGGTTTCCCCAGAGAGGTGCCCCTAACTGCTGACCCACAATTGCAGCATCCTTTGCCCCCAGGAGTGGGGTAGGAGGAGGGGTGCTTTCTCTGTCCCCTCCAGGTCTAAGCGCCTCCCTGGGAGGCAGCTCCTGTCTGTTCAGCAGCCCCCACGCACTCAGTGTGCGCCCTACTCCAGGACTGCCGAGCAAGCACTATATGTCTATTTTCTCTTGTAACCCTCGTTCCTGTGAGTAAGGGGGTGAAACTCCCATCTGACAGACAAGAAAACTGGGGCATGAGAAAAGTTAAGTAGCCCTGCTGGGCTACTCAGCCACTGAGCGGAGTCTGTGTGACTCGGAATCCCCCTGTGTGAGTTCTAACAGCTTAGTGTGCTCAGAGCTTGGGAGGAGGGAAGGATTCCCCCTCCCCTGCCCCGCCACACACTTGAGTGTGCGTGCGCGCGCACACACTCACACACACCAGGGATCCTGGGTGGACCTTTATCTCACTCCCTTGGCGCCGGTTCAGCTCTAGCTAGACCTCTTGATAGTCTTTATCGCATGCTGAGCGGCGGCTGGGGCTTGGGTGGGAGGAAGAGGCCAGTCTCGTTAAAGAGCTCTGACCTGCTTTTATGTACGAGTTGAAGTTAGAGATGGAGAGAATTTTTTGATTCTCCTTAACTATTGCGTGCCATGTGGCAGTGGGGGGACTGAGTCCCCCGAGCCATAGTCTGGGGGCATCCCCCCCCTCGGGAGGATGAGTGTCCCTCCAGGACTCCCTCCTCTGCCCTGTACCCTTGGGCTGGTTGGCCCTGGAATGCGGGCAGACTGGCCCTGCCCTTCGGTCCCCTCCAGGGGCAATGAGCCTGACACCTATGTCTTAACCCACTCGTATCTGCGGCAGCTCCCAACAGGCCCTCGGGATTACGCACCATGGCTCAGTAGCTGGGGCAGGGCGTAAGGCCTATTCTTCTCGGCCTGGTCCAAGTGCTCCGTGCTGCTCAGTCTCCTGCCTCTGGGTGGACTCCGGGCCTGAAGCCGCTGCTGCTCTGAGCGTTTCTTGGGGTCAGGCACCACCGTAGGTGCGTCTGCGGAGGTGGTGCTGGCAGCCAGGGCCTGCAGCAAAGGCGTGAGTCCTGTGGATCTCCGCAGCTGCGTCACTCTTGGGTCGCACCTTTAAATGATAGCATGCCGCAGGCACAGGCTGGAGGCTTGGCACCCAGGCCGCCTCTTGCTCTTCCTTGGACCCTGCTCTTGTCCTCCAGCTCAGCCCAGCTTCCCGACATTGAATCTTTCCCTGGGCCTCGGGGGGCTCTGGGCTCCCCGGGCTTCCCCAGCCCAAAATTCCGTGATTTCGCCAGGTTACCCTCGGTTATTGCCGGTGACAGGGAGCCAGTGGACCAATAGCGCCCTCTGGCGGGAAGCAGCGGAAGGTCTACACCCCTTCACTGCCAGGGCGTAGCTGAGTGGCCTCTGGAGACTTGGCCCCCAGTTTGGAGAGGAAAACCTCTCCCTACACACACATGTTGGAAGGGAAGTGCCAGGGCCTTCTTCACCTGGCCCAGAGAAGCAAGAAGTTTTCAGAATCTAGGTGGTTTCCTCCAGAAAGGGGCTAGGAAGCCCCAGGGAGAGCTTCCTTCCGTAGCGGGACTGGGGCATTCCCGGTGGCTCTGACTTGCTGGGAGGGGTCTCCGGCCTGGAGAGATGCTGAGGAAGTTGGAGGCCTTCCCTAGCCTGAAGAGCAAGCCCTGACTGCTTTCATTACCGCATCTGTGTTCCCCGCGGCCCCCTTTTCTGGACACCTTCTTTGGAGTCTGAGTAGGAGGAACGGCTGAGTCTGCCCCCAGGGCGTTTAGGGGTAGGTTCCAGGCAGTAGCTGTAACTGAGAACTGGAAGACCCCTCCCTCTGGGGGCGCTGCCTGCAAGCGGACTCCCCTGTGCTGTCCTCCCTCCGCACCTCTGTTTACTCAAGCAGAGGAGTTGGCTGAACTTGGAAGGAAACTTTGTCCCGTAGCCACGTAGCCACCGTGCCGCCGCGGGGAGATAGCAGGCCCCTGCACCCACAGGAATGCACCACGGTGGTCAGAGTGTGCTCCATGGCTGCCTCCTGTGTCCCTGGCTCTCTTCCCTGAGGTGTTCATAGAGGGTTCGGGGGGACAGTGACGTCACGCCCTGCCTGCTCACTGAGCAGCGAGAGAGAACAAGCCTGCACCGAAGACCCTGTGACTGTGTGTCCTCACTGGGGTTCCTCTCTCCCGTTCAGAAGTTTGGAAAACGATGTGCCTTTTCCCTGACGGCCACATATATTTCCCTTTCAGTGTTGCTTTATTAGTTCGCTTTTCTCTGTAAGGTCACCCTGTCTGTGCCTTGCCCATACCCGACCCGTAGTTTCGGAGAAGTCAGTGCTTCGCGTCCTACCCTCATCTCTTTGAAGGAAGATCTTTTTCTGAATTTCACAAAGCAAATTAGAGCTGATGTTGGCAACTTCCTGTGTGTGCTAGAGCATCTGTCCCACGTAAACCACACCAGCTGACCGAGGAAACTGAGGCTCAGGGAAGCTAAGTGATTTTGCCGCCTGGCCATGGGTGATGGAGAGAGCAGCTGGGGCTTGAACTCCGCTCTGGTTCAACTCCAGAACTTAAGCTCTTTCGTCTCTGCACACCAGGATTGCGCCTTCAGGCCAACAGGTGTGTCCGTGTTGGGAGAGCCCATTGAAACCATAAACCAGAGCCCAGCCCACAAACCAATAAGCCAGACTGAGAGCCATACCGTGAGTGATGAGGGAGGATATTAGATGCAGAGGGCCTGGCATCCCCGGCTCAGAGGGCTGGATGGGGAAGGTTAACCATCTGTCTTCTGTCGAGTGTTTGGGGCCCAGGAAACCCAAGTTCTTGTCCAAGCTGTGTCACTTCAACTTGCTTAAGCCACCGAACCTCCGTTTTACCATCTGAACTAGTGTTGTTGAGAGAGAGGTAACCAAGGTAAAGCTCCTGGCATGTGGCGAGTGCTCAGGCACGGCCACCGCCCCTACTACCCGCATGGGTTGTGCTTGTTGCCTGCTCTGGGGAGCCCCGTGGGGTTTCCCGTCTGGCTCTGCCCATGATGAAGAAAGAGAAACCCCACCCTTGCTGGATTGGGCCAGAGAAAATAGGGACTCTGCGTGAAGCCAGGCCAGCAGGTGTGGCTGTGGAGAGGCCACTGGGATTGGCCCCGGACGCCGGTTCCTTTTCTGCTGTTACCTAGACACTGACTCAGTCTAGTTCCGGTTTGCTGGAGGGAGGAAGTCAGATCTCTTCCAAAGGACCTGGAGTGGGAGGAGGCTGCCGGACTGACCTTCCTCAGAAGTCAGGAGATCAGGGCTGGGCTGCGGGGCCTGGGAACAGGCTTCCCCTCTGAACCACTGGGTAGGAGCCAGCGGTAGGTGTGGCTGTCCTTGGGGGAAGGAGACCAACCAAGGCAGGCAGCTGGGAGGAGGTGCGGGCCTTCAGGCCAAGGCCCGGCGAGGGCCTTGCTTCCCTGTTACTTTCTTCGAGCCGGGGCGGGGTGGGGGACATGGCCACAAGGAAGGATCAGCCTGGCAGCCCTGAGAGCTTGGGCCCCATCCTTTGGGAAGCTGTACCCCTTAAACATGGCATCATCTAGTGCTCACAGCAGCCTCTTGCAGGCCAGATTTTTGGTCTTTGGGGCTTCTGGGGAGTCAGGCTGTCCTGTCAGTCACTAGGGCAAGTCCCACCCTCTCTTGATGCTGCTTCCCCATCTGTGAAGGAAGGGTCAGAATTCCACCTCATGGGGCAGCAGGAGGATCGTGAATGCAACTTGCCCAACACTGTGGCTGTCACTAGTGCCTGTCACTAGGAAATGGCAGTAAGTGCAGCCACTGCTCTCTCATGTTTTTATCCCAAGGGCCAGGGACTGAGTCCCCAGTAGATCACCAGAGAGGTGAGAGTGAGCAAGTCCCTGAGCTCGGCAGGAATGAAGGTGTGGCTGTGAGGCCAGGCTTTCTGGTTGTGGGGGTCCTGGAGGGAGGGGTGAGGAGAACGGAGGTCGGCAGCTGCTACCCCTGCCCCTCCTGCTGTGCCCGTCTTATCTGGAGGCTGGGGAGACCCAGCACCCCTCTGTTGTTTGCCCCGTGCCACACAGAGCAACGGAAGCTTGAGCCCGAGGGCCGATTCAGCTCCTTTGCTGCTGGTAAAAGCAGAATAGGGGGGCCCTGGAGCCTCTGGGGCCGGGCTGCTTGCCAGGCTTCTGCAGAAACAGCCTACCGAGCAGTCTTGCCACCGCACCCCCCTCACCCCCGCGCTCCACCTCGGCTGGGGCTGGTCTGAGGAGGTAGGGAACGCTGCACCAGCCTAGTCCCAGCCCCCACCTCCCCGCACACCACCCCCCATAACTTGAAAGGAGCTAGGATCCTGGGGTTCTGCTTCTAGGTGGTCAGGAAGACAGGTACCACCCCAGGGGCTCCCCCAATGTGGAAGCTGAGAAAGCTTAAGCTCTTGGGAATTAAGTGAGACCTGGCCCTGCCTGGCCCCTCCCAGTGACACGGGGCCCCTCCCACCCATTCTCCCTGCCTGGCCCTGCAGATTCAGAGCACTGAGTTCCATAGACAGGCATTTCTGACTCCCAGCCTGCCAGCTGCATGGCCCTGGCCCTGGCCCTGTTTGGAGGGAACGCAGGTCCCCAACTCCCAGAGGTAGGAGAGCTTCAAGGGCAGCCCCAGGAACCCCCAGAGCACCTTCAGTTTGGGGCGAGGGTAAAGAGAGCAGTTTTGGGAGCTGGCTCTTAGCCAGGCTGGGCTGAGCTGGTATCTTCCTGACCTGAGGCTAGTCATTTCTCCCGTGGGCAGGGCCGGTGCTCCTATCATTACCTCTGGGTGCAGGCAGGGGGGTCACTGCCATTGGAAGGTTAGTTCCCGGAGCTCCTGCCTCTTACCCACTCTCTGGGCCTTTTCTCTGCAGACGCCCTGTTGGAGGACTTGGAGTCCACCACCTCTCACATCTCTAAGCGGCCCGTGTTCCTGTCTGAAGAGACCCCCTACTCCTACCCAACTGGAAACCACACATACCAGGAGATTGCCGTGCCGCCCCCTGTCCCTCCACCCCCGTCCAGCGAGGCCCTCAACGGTGCGCTCCTTGACCCCTTAGACCAGTGGTCGCCCAGCGCCTCCCGATTCCTTCACCAGCAGGTGAGTGGGCACAAGGGGCCGAAGCTCCCAGAGGAGCTTGTCTGACAGCGGCATGGGGAGCCAGGGGAACAGCAGGCTCGGGGGAAAGAAGGGGAGAAGGCCAGGGAACGTCTTGCTCTCCCCACCAGACACCACGTGAGGGGCAGTGACCGAGCATTAATCACCTGCCTCCAGTCAGGGCGGAAATTCCCTGGTGAGACTGCCCGGGAGCGGCAGCCTTCGGGGGTGCCCGCGGGGGCCCTGAGCACTCTCCTTCCCACAGCCTCAGTCCCCGCCGCCCGTGTCCGGCTCCAGTGCCAAAACGTCCAGCGCCTCCATCCCCCAGGACAGCGTCGGCCCTCCGTGTCCCCGGGCCGGTGAGGAAGAGCACGTGTACAGGTACGGCCCCAGCCCCTGCCTGGCGCCTTCTCCTCTTGCTCGGAGAGCCTGGGGCCAGGCCAGGGCTCAGGCGTGGCCACGGCCCGTGGAGGTCATGCCTCTGGTCCTCGGGCGAAACTGTAGATGTCCCCGAGGCTCCTGGTCAGCTCATAATGCCCCTTGACTGTCCTGGCGGCCCTCTCACTGCCATCTGCCGCCTTTTCCATACGTGTATTGCCGTTACGTCACCCCGTGTAGTTGAGTTGAGGCAAGACTTCCTTCCTCCCCTCTTCTTACCACATCCCTTCCCCACTCTCTGTCCTTCTGCTGCGGGGACCTCATATCTCCTCCGCCTTATTCTCCTGGAGAATTTGGGGGTCACCAGAGCTAGGGGGCATATCTCAGTGTGGTCTTCCCTTTGTCTCTCCAAGCTTCCCCAACAAGCAGAAGTCAGCTGAGCCGTCACCTACCATGATGAGCTCCTCCCTGGGCAGCAACCTTTCCGAACTTGACCGCCTTCTGCTGGAGCTGAACGCAGTGCAGCATAACCCCCCGGGCTTCCCCGCAGGTGGGGCTGGGTCTCTGGGGCGGGGTCTGCCAGACCCCCAGGCCTGCCTTCTTCCTGGAGGGCTCCAGATTGAGTATCGTTCTCTGTCCTGCTCCCAAGATGAGGCCAACTCAAGCCCCCCGCTGCCTGGGGCTCTCAGCCCTCACTACGGCATCCCGGAGAATAACAGCCTGCTGGGCATCAAAGCCGGGCCCCTGATGAAGGAGAAGCCCAAGCGGAATGGGGGCCGTGGTCTGGAGGACGTGCGGCCCAGCGTGGAGAGTCTCCTGGACGAGCTGGAGAGCTCGGTGCCCAGCCCCGTGTGAGTGCCCACCTGGGCTCCGGTGTCGCCCCTTCCCTCCACGAGTGCCTGTTGTCTGCCAGGCCCTGCTCCAGGCACCGGGCGGTGGGCGGGGTTAGTGATGAGTCACAGGGACACCAGTCCTGCCTCTCACCAACCACCTTCCGCCAGGAAAGAGAGACGCCACGCCTGCTGAGGGCGCCTGTAGCTTAGTGGCTGTCAGCACAGGTTTTGGAGTGTCTCTCAGGCCTGAGTTTTTCCATCTGTAAAATGGGGTCAGGGGTGTGTGGTAGCGGGGTTCAGGCCACCTGCCTCACTAGGGAGAGACCCAGTCATACGTCCTGGCTCGGAGCAGCTGCCGTAGATGGCGAGTGCTTTCTGAGTGTTAGGTCTGCTCAGTGGGATCTTATTGTTGGAACGATCGCACATGTATGTACAGTGCCGAGCAGAGTACACGGTGCTCGGGCTTATTTAACCGGCCAACTTGAACTTGGGCTGGAGGACTAGAGACGTCTTCCTGCAAAAGTTGTCATTTGAGTGGCCCTCTCTTCTCCCACGGCGGCTCACCTCCGGGCTCCCTCCTGTGGCTGACAGCAGCCCCCTCCCCGAGAAGAGACCGGGAGCTGGCGTGTTTCCCCAGGGTGGGGAGTGGTGGGACCACAGTGTCCGAGCTGACATGTTGATTTCCGGAGGTGGGGAGGGCCCCTCTGGGGGAGCACGGGGCTGGACTGTGGGGTCCCTGCTGATGTCATGCCTGCCCCGCAGCCCCGCCATCACTGTGAACCCAGGCGAGATGAGCAGCCCGCAGCGGGTCACCCCCAGCCAACAGCAGACGCGAATCTCGGCCTCCTCTGCCACCAGGGAGCTGGACGAGCTGATGGCCTCCCTGTCGGATTTTAAGGTGCCCCGAGGCTCCTCTTCCTTCCTGCCCCATGTCTCCTCCCGTGCCTCAGTGTGAGGCGCTGGTGCTCGGCCCCTCAGCTCGAGTGTCTTGCCCTGAGCCAGGGACCCTGCAGTGCCCTGGCCTTGCCAGGGTATGGGGGAGGGAGGGCCAGGCCTGGCTGGTGGGGACTGAGCTGCCTCCGGTCCTGCGAAGGCAGAGAAGTGCTCAGCAGGGACATTCTTTCCTCCGGGTGCTCCCTGCTCCCAGCCGCCCGGGGCAGGGGTCAGGAGGCTAGGACAAAGGGCCCTGTGTTGATGGCTGGTCTGGGGGGGGGCGGCGTTCTCTCCTGGGTCATGTGGGACTTGGGATCCTGTGCCTGAGTAGTCATTTGCCCTGGAGCCCCACTCCCATGCTGCTGTCCTCATCATGTCCTCTTTCTTTCTGCCCCTGGCTTCTGAATCCACAGGCCGCCTCCTCCAGCCTCCTCTCCTACCCCCTCTTCCTCCATGGGCCTCTGAATCCCCCGCAAGTTCTGTGTGTGGGGAACCTAACCCGTCAGGCTACTGGGCCAGTCCCGCGTGTGGCATGCCTTCCCCCCCAACCCCCAGGCCTCCCCAGGCCGGCCAGGCCAGAGATGTTTTATTGAGAAGATGCAGTGCTTCCATGGGGATTAATATTGACTGACTCTCCAGCAGTTGCTGACTGTACTTTCCATGTGGGTCGACCTTTGGTGCATGACTTAGGGAACCTGAGAAGGGGAGCTGGTGGGCTGAGTGCTCTTGGCCCTGATGGCGCCTCCAAGCCTCTCTTCAGCTGGGGTTTTGTGGTGGGGGTGGCAGTGGGGCTGGGGAGGGAGGGCGAACTACTGCAGTTCTCAGCAGCCAAGGTCAGAAGCAAGCCTGTTGGGCCAGGCATTGGCCGAGGGGAGCTGCGCCCTAGCGCCCTTTAGAATGGTGTTCCTTTCTGAGAGGCAGCTTCGTGATGCCCCGCGGGCAGCTGAGCTGGTTCTAGCCCAGCTGGGTCTAGCTGCGCACCTAGAGCAAGGTCTGGGGACGTGCGGAAGCTCGTTTGTCTGGGAGGGATTGAGCTGAGAATCGAACCAAAGCTGGAGGAGGTGGAATGGCTGCCTGCGGCTGGTTCTCCCTGATGGGGCCTAGGCTGACCTCCCAGGTCACCTGTCTGCCGTGGCCACCTCACCCTAGTCTTTTCTTCCTCTTATCTACTCTCCCTGGGGTGGCTCCGCAGGCTTTGCTCAGAGGCTGCTTCCTGCTGCCTGGGTTTGATGGGGGCCAAGGATACATAGCCCAGGAAAACCTTGCCGGGTGCCCGGGGCCTCTGCAAGGGCCAGTCCCCGTGCTTCAGTCTACAGCCACCCCAGTTAGCACAGAGGGCGGCTCTGGGAGCCTGAGGCGGAGCCTGCCCCCTGCAGTGAGCTTCTTTCCTCACCTCTTTCTTTCTTTCCTCCCCTCTGCCTTTTGTCTTTCTTCTCCTCCAGACCAGCTCCTCCGCTGTGGCCTTGAACTCTCTGGGGCTGCTGCCCAGCTCAGCTCCATCCTCACACCACATACTTTCTTCTCCTTCTCCCCCTCCTCCTGGGCCATCCATTCCTAAACCCTCCCCTCGAGGCCACGGTCATACCCCAAAGGTCCTCGGTGTTGAGGATAATGGTAATGGAAAGGGCCTTTTATCTCCTGTGGCCCCCAGTTGGCTTGATTTGTCTGGCCTTGGGGTGACAGCTGGCTTCGGGGTGACACCTGACACTCCCAACTCAAGGTCTTCCTCTGCAGAGGGTTCTCTGGGGCCATCTGGTGCAGAGAGCCAGGCTCAAGTTTGCAGGGACGT
Source organism: Micronycteris hirsuta (assembly GCA_004026765.1). Lineage (NCBI taxonomy): Eukaryota > Metazoa > Chordata > Mammalia > Chiroptera > Phyllostomidae > Micronycteris > Micronycteris hirsuta. The sequence continues at coordinate 66,433 of PVJI01008787.1, forward strand.
GCTACACCTCCCCAGCGAGCTCTCCAGGGCTCCCCCAGGCCACACTCTTCCAGGAGCTCAATGCATGGGTCCCCAGGAGCCTGGAGACTCCCACGGGCTGGTGGCCAACCCTGCAAACCCGGAGGAGGCCTTGGCTGCCACCTGGGAGCAGCCATGGGCTTTGGAGACGCTCAGGCCCGAGACTCCCTGTGGAGCTACGCCCAGCTTCCAGGAGGTAGCTGAGCCAGCTCTTGTGGCCGTAGACCGTCAGGCCATCTTCCCAGATACCTGGAGTCTCACAAAGGAAGGTGGACAGCTGAGGGAGAGGGCGAGGCCAGAGCCAGCGGGGCTGGGGAGCAGCTGCCCTGTCCCAGCGGATGAGGAGCAGTTAGGTGGAGAGACCCCCACGAGGGGAAGCCTGGTCAGGCCAGCCCAGGGGCCTGAGACACACCGGAGGCCAGAGGGCACCACCGAAGCTGCTGCTGAGGCCAAGAGGGAACAGCCGGAGCGTCCACGTGCCGTGGTCATGGACACGCCCAAGACCACCGAGAGGATTTCCACCTCCGGCCAGGCAGGCGCCAGCTTGCACGGCTGCTGGGCCCTCGCCGGGCCTGAGTGTGGGCCGCTCCTGGCTACCTGCATGCCACCTCCCAGTCTGTGCATGTCTGCCTGGGCAGCAAATCCTGAGATACCGAGGCCTGTGACCCTGACAACCAGGCCCCGGCAGTGGAGCTCCTTGGGCCTGGAAATCTCTCTTGGTGATAGCCCGCTTTTTGTTTAAGGCTTTTTCCTTTGGGTGAACTCCCCTGACATCCGAGGTCATGTACTCGGAATGGTTAAAAGCATGGGCTTTGGGACCACATAGAACTGACTACAAACCCTGCTCCCCGACACTTGCTGCTTGTGTGACCTTGGGCAGCACCCCCCCAGCCTCAGCTTCTCCTCTTTCAAATGAGGGTAATAATAGACCATTTTCCCCCCAAGGTTGTCCAGAGGGTTAAATGAGATAATGCCCGAATGTGCTTAGAATACAACACGTGGTTCCTCAATAAGCCACGGCTGATGTTACTGGTGGTATTTGCTTCTTGCTTGGTTATAACTTCGTACCCTTTTCAAAAACAAAACAAAAAACCCAAAGTACTACAAGCCAGTAGGTTATAAACAAGAAACAATAACCCTGCAAGGTAACCAAGAAAATACTGTCACCCCATTTCAAGGATGGAGGAGCTGAGGCCCCTGCAAGTGAATTGTCTTGCCCAAGGTCAGTGCCGACTTGGAGTTGAGCGCTGGGAGTCTGCTCTGCCCCCTGCCTCCACCGCACCTCAGCTTGGCTCTTCTCTGGCGGTTTTGTTCAGCCCTTTCTTGCCTGGGCACCTGAGTGTGGACTGAGCAGCACTGGCAGAGCCCAGAGTTGGGCTGTGACAGCATACCCCTCCCCCCTCAGATCCGCTCCGTGATCAGGAGGAGCCGGGAGACGGGCCACGCGCACCCCATGTCCCGGGAGCCTTCCCCTCGCCGCCGGCTGGACCCCGCCACCCTGAGCAGGACCCCCTCCCAGGAGCGGCTCATCGCAGAGCTGCAGGGTCGGCTGGGCATCCAGCCGGAGGCAGAGGAGGCTGCAGGGGCAGCGGGGGCCTCCACCGAGGACTGGATGACGGAGGGTGTCATCATCACTGTGCAGCCTCGAGGGAGGCGGGCTGAGGGGCAGCTGGTAGAGAAGGTAGTGGGGAGATGCCCAGGGCTGGGCCCACAACAGGGCAGCTGGCATCCTGGTCCCTCCCCAACTCTGCGGGGCCTGCTGGCCGGAGGGGAGCTTGGTGTGTGTGTGTGTTGGGGGGGTCAGAGTGGGAAGGCCCTGGGGAAGCCTGGCGATGTCACCTCTCTGCACCCCTGCTTGCTGAGCTGACGTTTCCTCCGTCTTCATCTGTCTCCTTCCTGTCTTCTCCCCAGGTGGTTTTTCCTCCCGGCTCTCCCATCCCCCTGAGAAGAACCTTCCCTGTTCTGCCTTCTCCTCCTCCTCCTGTCCCTTTGCTCCAGCATCGCAGTGATGCCATGGCCAGCAGCCCTTCTCCCCCACTCAGCCTGCCTGCCCCCTTCACCTTGGGGCCCTCAGCTCTCCCCTGTCGGTCTCCTGGGGTCCAGAATGCTGGGGCAGGGCCGCAGGAAGAAGATGTGCGGGGGCCCACCTCTCCCCTTGCTGCACCCCACACTGTGAGGTCCGTGGGCTGCCAGACCGACGAGGACCCGCTCTTCCCCCCGATGCAGGCAGGCCCTGGGGCCCCGCATGAGCCCTGCCAGTCCCCCCTCGGCACATTGCACACATGAGCCCCGCGCAGCACCTCAGTCCTTCCTGAGACCTTTCTTTGATCCTGGACCCTCACTTAACCTGATGTCCATGCTCCCGCCCCCCAGGATATCAGCTGTTCTCTTGCTTGCTCCTTCCTCCTGCCCCTTGGTCCTGCCCCAGCCCCATCTGAGGAAGGCAGTCCCCAGGCCCAGTGTCTGGGGAGCCTCTTCTCTCTGGCCTCAGT
>PVJI01008788.1:0-68942 GCA_004026765.1 Micronycteris hirsuta
CCTCCCCCTTAGTTCTGTCCATGTGTCCTCTACAGTGATTCCTGAAAACCCTTCTCCCAATTGTTCCCTCCCCCCTCTCCCCTGTCTATTGTTAGACTGTTCTTAATTTCAATGTCTCTGGTTATGTTTTGCTTGCTTTCTGCTTTTGTTGGTTATGATCCGGTTAAAGGTGAGATCATATGGTATTTGTCCCTCACTGCCAGGCTTACTTCACTTAGCATAATGCTCTCCAGTTCCATCCATGCTGTTGCAAAGGGTATAAGCTCCTTCTTCCTTTCCGCTGCGTAGAATTCCACTGTGTAAATGTACCATAGTTTCTTGATCCATTCATTTGTAGATGGGCACTTAGGTTGTTTCCAGCACTTAGCTATTGTGAATTGTGCTGCTATGAACATAGGAGTGCAAAGGTTCCTTTAAATTGGTATTTCAGGCTTCTTAGAGTATAATACCAGTAGTGGAATCGCTGGGTCGAAGGGCAGTTCCATTTTCATTTTTCTGAGGAAGTTCCATACTGTTTTCCACAGTGGCTGCACCAGTCTGCATTCCCACCAACAGGGCAGCACGGTTCCCTTTTCTCCACATCCTCTCCAACAGTTATCTGTTGCTTTGTTGATGATGGCCATTCTGACTGGTGTGAGGTGGTATCTCATTGTGGGTTTAATTTGCATCTCTCGGATGGCTAATGATGTTGAGCATCTTCTCATATGATTCTGGGCCCTCTGTATGTCTTTTTTCGAGAAGTGTCTGTTCATGTCTTTTGCCCATTTTTTAATTGGGTTTTTTATCTTCCTGGAGTGGAGTCGTATGAGTTCTTTATATATTTTGGAGATCAGACCCTTGTCTGAGGTATCACTGGCAAATATTTTTTCCCATACGGTTGGTTCTTTTTTTATTTTAATACTAGTTTCTTTAGCCCCACAGAAGCTCTTTATATTGATAAGGTCCCATTTGTTTATTCTTTCCTTTATGTCCCTAGCTCTAGGGGACATTTCATTGAAGATGCTGCTGCGTGGAATGTCTGAGATTTTCCTACCGATGTTTTCCTCTGGAACTTTTATGGTGTCATGACTTACATTTAAGTCTTTTATCCACCTTGAATTTATCTTTGTGTATGGTGTAAGTTGGTGCTCAAGTTTCATTTTTTTGCAGGTAGCCATCCAGATTTCCCAACACCATTTGTTGAAGAAGCTATTTTTATTCCATTTTATGCTTCTGCCCCCTTTGTCGAAGATTAATTGCCCGTAGAGACTCGGGTTTATTTCTGGGCTCTCTATTCTGTTCCATTGGTCTATCTGTCTGTTTTTATGCCAGTACCAAGCTGTTTTGATCACAATGGCCTTGTAATATAGTTTGATATTAGGAATTGTGATCCCTCCTGCTTTGCTCTTCTTTCTCAAAATTGCAGCTGATATTCAGTGTTGTTTATGGTTCCATATAAATTTTTGAAGTGCTTGTTCTATATCCATGAAATATGCCATCGGTACTTTGATAGGGATTGCATTGAATCTATATATTGCTTTGGGGAGTATGGACATTTTGATGATGTTGATTCTTCCAATCCATGAGCACGGTATATGTTTCCAATTGTTTGTGTCTTCCCTGATTTCTCTCTTTAGTGTTGTGTAGTTTTCTGAGTACAGTTCTTTTACCTCCTTGGTCAGGTTTATTCCCAGGTATTTTATTTCTTTTGTTGCTATATCAAATGGGATGTTTTTCCTGATTTCTGTTTCTGCTGTTTCACTGTGGGTATATAAAAATGCCTTTGATTTCTGGATATTGACTTTATATCCTGCTGTCTTGCCAAATTCAATTATTAGATCAAGTAGTTTTTTGGCAGAGTCTATAGGATTTTCTAAGTATACTATCATGTCGTCTGCAAACAACGACAGTTTTCTTTCCTCCTTTCCAATTTGGATGCCTTTTATTTCCTTTTCTTTTCTGATTGCTGCGGCCAAAACTTTCAGAACTATGTTGAATAGAAGTGGTGATAGTGGGCAACCTTGTCTTGTTCCTGATCTTAGTGGGAAAGATTTTAGTTTTTGTCTATAGAGTATAATGTTGGCTGTAGGATTCTCATATATGGCCTTTATTATGTTGAGGAATGCTCCCCCTATTCCCACTTTCCTAAGTGTTTTTATCATAAATGGATGCTGTACCTTATCGAATACTTTTTCTGCATCTATTAATATGATCTTGTGATTTTTGTCTTTGCTTTTGTTTATGTGGTGTATTACGTTCATTGTTTTGCGAATGTTGTACCGTCCTTGCATCCCTGGGATGAAACCTACTTGGTCATGGTGAATGATCTTTTTAATGTATTGCTGGATGTGGTATGCTAATATTTTGTTGAGAATTTTAGCGTCAATGTTCATCAGTGATATTGGCCTGAAGTTTTCTTTCTTTGTTGTGTCTTTTTCTGGTTTTGGGATTAGGATGATGCTGGCTTCATAAAAAGAGTTTGGGAGTCTTCTATCATTTTGGATTTTTTGGAATAGTCTGTGAAGGATAGGTGTTAGTTCATCCTTAAATGCTTTGTAGAATTCTCCTGTGAAACCATCCGGTTCAGGGCTTTTGTGTGTTAGGAGTTTTTTGATTACTGCTTTAATTTCATCCGCTGTTATTGGTTGGTTCAGGCTTTCTGTTTCTTCCTTATTGAGTTTTGGAAGAGTGTATTTTTCTAAAAATTTGTCCATTTCTCCTAGGTTTTCATATTTCTTCGCATACAGTTCTTCATAGTAGTGTCTTATAATCCTTTGCATTTCTGTGGCATCAGTTGTAATATCTCCTCTTTCATTTCTGATTGAGTTTATTTGGGTCCTCTCTCTTTTTTTCTTGATGAGCCTGCTTAAAGGCTTGTCGATTTTGTTTATCTTTTCAAAGAACCAGCTCCTGGATTCATTGATCCTTTGAATTGTCCTTTTATTATCTAAGTCATTTAATTCTGATCTGATCTTGGTTATTTCCTTCCTTCTACTTGCTCTGGGTTGTCTTTGCTGTTGTTCCTCGAGTTCTTGTAGGCGTAGGGTCAGGTTGTTTGTGTAAACTGTTTCTGTTTTTTTTTTAGATAGGACTGTATCGCTATGAACTTCCCTCTCAATACTGCCTTCGCTGTGTCCCATAAGTTTTGGGTTGTTGTCTGTTCATTTTCATTTGTTTCAAGGAACTTCTTGATTTCTTCCCTAATCTCGTCCTTGACCCATTCATTGTTTAACAGCATGCTATTCAGTCTCCATTATTTTGGGTGTTTTGGGTTTTTTTCCTTTGGGTTGGTTTCTAATTTCAGTCCCTTGTGGTCAGAAAAAATACTTGGTATGATTCCAATTTTCTCAATTTGTTGAGGCTTGTTTTGAGTCCTATCATATGGTCTATTTTTGAAAATGTTCCATGTGCATATGAAAAGAATGTGTATTTAGCTTCTTTGGAGTGAAAGGCCCTATATATATAAGTTAAGTCCATTTCTTCCAGGGCACTGTTCAATGCCACAATGTCTTTGCTGATATTTTGTTTGTAGGATCTGTCCACTTTTGACAGTGGGGTGTTGAAGTCCCCTACTATAATTGTGTTGCTATCAATGTGTTCCTTGAAGTCCTCCAAGGTTTTCTTTTGTAATTGGGTGCTCCTGTTTTGGGTGCGTATATATTTACAATGTTTATGTCTTCTTGGTGGATTCTTCCCTTGAGAATTATAAAGTGTCCTTCTGGGTCTCTCTTTATGGCCCGTTTTTTGAAGTCTGTTTTGTCTGATATGAGTATTGCTACCCCAGCTCTTTTTTCTAGTCCATTTGCTTGGAAAACTTGTTTCCAGCCCTTCACTTTCAGTCTGTGTAAGTCTTTTATCCTGAGGTGGTTCTTTTGTAGGCAGCATATGTGTGGGTCATGCTTTCTTATCCATTCCGCTATTCTATGTCTTTTAATTGGAGCATTTAATCCATTTACATTTAAGGTTATTGATAGGTACTTATTCATTGCCATTTTTTTTTTTGTATCTGTGTTCCTCTCTCTCTCTTTCCCTTCCTTTCCTTAAATCAGTCCCTTTTGCATCTCTTGCAGAGCTGGTTTGGAGGAGGTGTATTCTTTTAGATTTCTTTTGTCTGGGAAGCTCCTTATTTGGCCATCTATCTTGATTGAGAGCCTTGCTGGGTAGAGTAATCTTGGTTGCAGGCCTCTGGTTCTCATTACTTGGAATATTTCTTGCCATTCTCTTCTGGCTTGGAGTGTTTCCATTGAGAAGTCAGCTGCTAACCTTATCGGGGCTCCCTTGGATGTTACTTCCTGTCTCTGTCTCGCTGCCTTTAAAATTCTTTGTCTTGGAATTTTGCCATTTTAATGATGATGTGTCTTGAAGTGGGCCTGTTTGGGTTCCTTTTGATTGGGACTCTCTGTGTTTCTTGGACTTGTGTGACTTTTGCTCTCATCAGATTCGTTTCCATCAATACTTTTTCAAACACACTTTTTATTTCTTGCCCTTCTTCTTCCCCTTCTGGTATCCCTATTATATGTATATTATTACGTTTCATGTTGTCCTGCATTTCCCTTAATACCTCTTCATTCTTTCTGAGTCTCTTTTCCTGTTCCTGCTCTTTTTGGGTGTTTTTTTGTACTTTGTCTTCCAGCTCGCTGATCCAGTCCTCTGCTTCATTGAGCCTACTTTTGATTCCTTCTATTGTGTTCTTTAGTTTAGATATTGTATTCTTCATTTCCGCTTGACCCTTTTGGATTGTTTCTATTTCCTTTTTCATGCTGACATAGTTTGCAGTGGGTTCATTGTAGTTTCCTTGTAGTTTCTGGAAATTCTCTGCGAGATCATCGAGCTTCTTGAGCTTCCTGATAATCAATGCTTTGAACTCAATATCTGATAGTTGGCTTGCCTCTGTTTCATTTATCATTCTTTCTGGGGTTTCTACCTTTCCTTTTATTTGGGGGTTGCTTCTTTGTCTTCCCATTGTTTGTGAGACTCTTCTTGCTATCCTCTGTTTCTTAAATTAATCTGTCAAGTTATCTGGAGTAGCAAAGTTAATTTTGTCTCACTGTCTCTGTTTTTTGGAATGGCCCCTGTCCGGGACTGACTCTGGTCTTTTCAAAGCTCCAGGTTTTTGTCTCACCTGTAGGTAAAGAAGAGAGGGGGGCGAGGGGGAAAGAAAGAAGAAAAAAAAGGAGTGAAGGAAGAAAGAATACTATAGGGAAAGGAAGGGAGGAAGGAGGAATAAAGTATAAAGAAGGAAAGAGTGGAAGGATGAATTAAAAGAAAAAAACTTTTTTTTTATCTTTTATAAATTAAAAAATAACAAAACAAAACAAAAAAGTAAAAAAAAGAGAGAGAGAGATGAGGAGGAGGGGACTAAGAGTACTAAAGGAGAGGGAAGAAGAAGGAATTAAAAAATAGTGAAGGACAGAGAGGAAGAAGGGCTAAGAAAACAAAAACAGAATAAAACAAAACAAAACAAAACAAAAACAAAAACAAACCAAAACAACCTTCAGCTTTCTGATTTTAAATCTGTCCAGGCAGGCTGCGTCTGGCTTGGAAGATATTAGTTTTGCTTTTCTTCCTTCCTGAGGTGTACTCTTCGCTGTTGTCCAGAGCCCAGCCCAGTTCCTCGGTGTGCTTCTGAGTCTAGACGGTCTTTTGATGTGCACCTGATAGGGGCAGCTCTCCCATCGCCTATTTTCTCTCCACTGGTCTAACTAATAGGTTCTTTCCTCGCCCTTTCTGGATAGTTTGGACTCCGCTCTGAGTAAAGTGTTTGTGCGGTCTGCAGCCTTGGTCGGCCACTCCCCTCAACGGGGTGCTTCTGCCTTATTCCCACAAAGCTGGTTGGTCCTGGGCTACGTGCGCTGGGGCTGGATGGCAAGGGCTTTGTCCCCAGCTGTCAGCGTGAGCTCTGCACACCTGTGCTGGCTTTTAACTCTGTCCCTGGACAGTATGCCAGCAAGCCCCAACCGAGGGGCCCCAGTTGCACACTCTCCCTGGTATTTTTGAGCTGTGTGCCTCTGTTCCCTCTCTTGTCTGTCCCTGGAATGTGCGCCAAAGAGCTCTGGCTGAGGGGCCCAGTTGTGCACTATCCCTGGTCTTTTTGAACTGTGCATGATTAGACCACGGATCGCGGGGTGCACACGGCCCTTAGCTTCCCGTTTGGTTTCGCAGGTTGCACTTGGCCGTAGAGCCGCTGACTGCAAGCTGTTCCCAATTTTTCTGGAATGAGCTGGGAAAGGCCTCGGTCCCCGAGCACAAACAGCCTCCAATTCCCCTTGATGGAAGCGCAAGCTGCAGCGGGCTGAGGGCCGACCGTATTCTCACTCCAGTACTACAGGCATACTTCCCTGGGCCTCCGATCCGGGTCGCGCACCGATCCCGGTAGCGTACCAATCCTGGTCTCCAAACTGATCCTGGTTGCACACTGACCTCGAGACTGTTGGGGCCAGGGCCTCTCCAAATAGCCATGGAGCACCACTTTTTTTCCTGTTTTTCCTCTCCAAAAAATTCTTCCTATTTACTCCCACCAGACCAAACAAGCATCTGACCACTCACAAATCCCAATCTGTCTCTCTCCCCAAGAATCTTGCGCCCGATCCAGGCGGCTGCCGGGTCTGGGACTGAAGCCCCGCCCTGCTCCCCGGGCTGGTCCCAAGGCGTACTTTTTCCTTCTGAAGCACTCTGCTTACCGTATGAATGTTCAAATTCCCCTGTAATCTTGGGCATCAATCATCATATGTGTTGGATTACTGCTGGGTTTCTGCCCCGTTCCTCAGAAAATCAACCAGTGGGCAGGAGGAAGTAAACTCTGTTCCCCCTGTCTCACCGCCATCTTCCCTCTCAAATTATTGTAATTTTTAATTATTAAATATTAGATACTTTCAAAGAAATCTCTGTAATGTATATGTAAATCAGAAAGCACACTCATAACACCTGTGAACCCACTGTCCACCCAAGAGATGCTGGAAGTCTGATTTTGGACTCTACATTCAAGCCAAATCTGCTATTTGGTTTGGGTTTTGGTCTAGGTCTTCAGAAGGCTAAGTAGCCAATGTATACATCAAAATCATTTGGTCTTTCTGAACTTGAACATGACCAAGGCACAGCATTTGGAATTATCATGAATATCAAAATATTCAGTTTTAAATATAGGTAAGCATTCTAGGTAACTTTGGGTTGGCCAAAAAGTCTGTATGTTTTTTTCCGTAAAATAAAAGACACGGTTCTCATTTTTACCAAGAACTTTATTGATTTGGATATTCTGAGTATATTAGCTATCTTCTGCATGGTATAATGTTGATTGTTCTCAATTAATGTTTCGATTTGATCACTATCAACTTCTACTGGTCTACCCGACTGTGGAGCATCGTCCACCCAGAAATCTCCAGCGTGAAACTTCACAAACCACTTTTGATACATTCAGTCAGTCACAGCACCTTCTCCATACACTGCACAAATCTTTTTCTGCATTTCAGTTGCATTTTTACCTTTCTTGAAATAATAAAGCACGATATGCCAAAAATGTTGCATATTTTCTTCCATCTTCAACATTAAGATGACTATACAAAAATTAACCAATTTTGATAAGATTTTGTTAAATGCACGCTGATATGTCAGCTGTCACAACACAATCTAACAAAATTGTTTCCAAGAAGTTAAAGACAACTAAGTACTACTAGAGTCATCTTACAGAAAAAAACAAACAAACTTTTTAGACAACCCAATATGTAGAATGCAAATTCCTTATTATTGCAACCATTAAAATGTGTACTAATAAATGACTGTTATATAACTTCATTTGAACTGTTGAACTGTTAAGTTTATGTACAAGCATAATGATGATAAACAGCAAATATTTAAAGAGGGAAATATATTGAGAGTATGAATATTTAAAGAGTGTGTTAGCTAGATAAATTTATCAAGAAAATGATATACGTTTTGATCTAACAAATGTTATAGAATTAAATAATTCAAGACCAAATATAGATTATATAATAATTCTAATATTTTCATTTTTTGGTACGCTTATATTTCTAACATGAAACAAAATAAAATTGAAGGACTGAATTTCATTTTCAGGTAACTAATTCCACTCAAGCTACATGTCTTTCAAAGAGCAGTTCTATTTGAAAATACTTTTCCTTTTGTGAGAATGAATTAAAAATGGATTATTGACTTTATCACCTTAAAATTTCACAAGGAGAAACAAAAACAAAGGCCTAGAACTATGATGGATGCCAGAAGATCTGTTCTTAGTTCTTTGATTAACTTGCCGAGGGACTTTAGATAAGTTGCTTAATCTTTCTGGGTCTCACATCTCAAATTAAGTATTTGGATGAGGGGACTTTTGTATACTTTCTTTCAGCTCAAAATTCTCTTATCTCCAGTTGACAGTTGGGAATATTGAGACACAGAGTGACAATCTGCTCAGCCCAAAGTCACATCCCACATTAGTGAGGGCTCAAGTTCCTCACATGTAAAGTGAGACTAGACTATATGATATCTTAGATATCAAATTCTATTTTATGGTTCTAGACTAAGAGCCTATGATTTCAGGATCAGCATTAACTACCATGCATTAATTGATCCATTACTACAAACAATAATTAAGTACATACTATGTGCAAGGCAGACAACATAGATATCAAGGAGGTAATAAGGCATATCCTTTGCCTTTGAGGATCTCACCCATGTTGTACTTTATAGGAGATTTCCCGCCCCCCTTGTTTTGAGAACTCTTAGGATTTACCCTCTCATTTATGGGAAATTTAAATGATCGTTAATGGTAATTTTAACTGCTATTTTCACCTCGTATGCTGACTTTAGAAACTAACCCCTGGCCCTATCACACTATTGTGAGATAAGTGCTGTGACAGAGACATACACACATCATGATGTAAAGGGTAAAGAGGGAACCAGGGAACACTTAGTATTGAAGGAAATAATGCTTGAAAGGTGTTTAAACAGTATAACAAGGTGTCCAGAAGTTATACCATATTCTTGGTTGCTGATTGTCACCCACTCTAGAATGTAAGCTCCATGAGAGCCTGGGCTAGCATTTTGCCTGTCCTATTCTATGAATTTTTCCCAGTATCTACCACCGTGTCTGACACAGAGTAGTTCCTCATTAAATATATGTAAAGTGAAAAATATTAATACCTCATCCTCCTAAAACATTTTTACAGTTTACAAAATGCTGCTCTATACATTATCTTAATCAATTTTAACAAGTCCTTGTGGTACGAATAAAACAGATAGGGTTGAGAAATTGTCCTCCAAATGGCAGTTATTGGAAGAGACAAGAAACTCCTGAAAAATGTGTTGTTGTTATTTTAGCTATTAAAAAATATGACATTCTTAGCAGATGTCTCTTACATATGAGGAAACATTCATTCTGAAACGGGGAAAAAAATCTTTCTGAAATACAGCACCCATCAACAGGCCTTACATGCCAAAACAACTGGCTCCCATTAAATACGTGAGGCACTCTCTTCCATATTACTGTCCAGCCTGTTTTGCCTGTATATGCTCAAGAGATCAGAAAACAGACGAAGGGCTAATTGCTGTGAAAAATCAATGTCTGTCGTTTTCTATTTTTATCATGACAATGAATGCTGGATTGTTGCATCTGAACACAAGAATGGGAATTATTCATGTAGAAGAAATCAGACATGGAACAAAGAGCAGCTCTGTATGAAAACTGGGGTTGAATATTTCTGAACTAGTTCAGAACAAATGCCTGAGAAACATCTTCAGTTTGCCATTACTACCTTTTCTTTCCTCCAAAGCTGAACTGCTGTCTTGGAAGTATATTTTAAGACAATCATTCTTGATCTTGGTAATGACCCAATCAGGGTCTTAGAGAATCTACCAAAGATTGGCAAAGAATAGTAATGAGCTTTACTGCTTTCCCAATTTAAATAGGGTCTTTGGTTATCTTGTCTCTTAGAACCTTGTGTTCTTCCCACACAAACTTTATCACAGTAAAGCTCCAGCTCACCCAGGGGTTAGTTTCTAAAATCAGCATATAAGGCAAAAATAGCAGTTAAAATTACTATTAAGAATCATTTAAATTTCCAATAATTAAGAGAGTAAATCCTAAGAGTTCTCAAAACAAAGGGGGATCTCCTATAAGGTATGATCTGGGTGGTTTGTGTATTCTATTTTGCATATTACATGTATTATATGTATAAATACATATAAATGTATTGGGTACACAAGAATATACTATATATAATAGATTAGATGGGTAGCACATATCTCTCAGTATTTTAATCACAAAAAAAAGAGAATGTTTATAATGGAAACCACAGGAGTACACCTACGCTACAACTCTATTTATTTGCACAATTATTTAATGCTTATAATTCCCACTAGTCTCTAATCTACATAAAGGCACGGCAACTGCCCTACTTTGGTGGCTTCCTATACTTTAAGCCTACCTCTGCCTAGCTTAGTTCTGCTCAATAAATATATGTCAACTGATGTCAACTGACTAACTTACAGGTAAGATGGGAGGACAAAGTCAAGGTAAGAAACAGCCTGCTCTACCACCACAGTAACCTCAACAATGACATTGTGTCCTATCAGCTTTCAGGTCTTAAAGATCATTTTATTGTTTATGAGTTTGATCTTTTTCTTAAGTCCCTTTACATTTCATATAATAATGTTTGGTGATGATGAACTCCTTTAGTTTTTCTTGTCTGGGAAGCTCTTTATCTGCCCTTCGATTCTAAATGATAGCTTTGCTGGGTAGAGCAATCTTGGTAGTAGGTTCCTGCTTTTCATGACTTTGAATATTTCTTGCCAATCCCTTCTAGCCTGCAGTTTCTTTTGGGAAATTAGCTGACAGTCTTATGGGAACTTTCTTGAAGGTAACTAACTGCTTTTCTCTTGCTGCCTTTAAGAATATCTCTTTATCTTTAACTTTTGGTATTTTAATTATGATGTGTCTTAGAGTAGGTCTCTTTGCATACATCTTGTTTTGGACTCTCTGTACTTTCTGGACTTGCATGTCTATTTTCTTTACCAAATTAGGTAAGTTTTCTTTCTTTCATTATTTTTTCAAATAGATTTCCAGTTTCTCTCTCTTCTCCTTCTGGCACCCCACTGATGCAAATGTTGTACCTCTTGAAGTTGAGCCAGAGGCTGCTCATACTATCCTCATGTTTTTGGATTCTTTTTTCTTCGTGTTGTTCTGTGTGGTTGTTTTTTGTTCCCTTATGTTCCAAATCATTGATTTGATTATTGGCTTCATCCACTCTACTGTTGTTTCCTTGTAAATTGTTCTTTATTTCAATAAGTGTATCCTTTGTTTCTGACTGGATCTTTTTTATGCAGCTGAAGTCCTCATTAAATTCCTTGAGCATCCTTATAACCAGTGTTTTGAACTCTGCATCTGATAGATTGCTTATCTCCATTTTGTTTAGCTCTGTTTTAAGTTTTGATCTGTTTGTTCATTTGGGCCATGTTTCTTTGCCTCCTCATTTTGACAGCCTCCCTGTGTTTGTTTCTATGTGTTAGGTTGAACTGCTATGACTCCCTGTCTTGGTAGCATGGTCCAAAGTAGTAGGTGTCCTGTAGGGTTCAGTTGCACAGCCTCCTCTATCACACAAGCTGGGTACTTGAGGTGCACCGTTTGTGCGGGCTGAGTACACCATCCTCTTGTAGTTGAGCCTTGAATGCTGTTGGATCAGTTGGGGAGGGGGGATTTAGTCAGGTCAGTCAGCTGTAGGGACTGGCTGTAACCATTGACCACCAAACTTCACCCTCCGTGGATGATCAGCTGTGCAGGGGAAGGATAGTGGTGCTTTGACATGGTCTGTAGCTGTCCACTGGGGGCACAGGCTCTGGGGTTTCCCAGGTGGTGCAGGCCAAGGTGAGCCCCCACCTATGTTCTGCCCAGAGCCACCCTGCCTGCGCTATAAAGATGACTGCTACTTGTGCTGAGCTTGGAGATTCCCAATCAAAGCCAAGCTGTGAATCTAGGCTGGCTGCTGCTAGTACCAGGCCTGGGACCACTTAGAAAGATTTACAGGGACTGGGGGCTCACTGAGGTGGGCTGTTGCTTATTTGATAGGATTCAGGAAGTTGTGAAGTGTGGGCCAAAACCACCCACTCACATGGATCACAGTTAACAGTTTGGGTGGGCCTATAAGTTGAGTGGGACAGAGTCTCAGGGGGTCTCCAGGGCAGGGAAAACTGTTAGCCATGTTGATGGAGTCTCAGACTTGGCACCCTTCTGCTAGCTCTCTGGATCTGTTGGCGGAGGGCTCTGAAAAGGGGTAATGGCTTCTGCCCACCTTTCTCTCTGTGAGAAAGCTGTCCTCCAGTTCTTGCCTTGATCCCAGGCACTTCTGTTTCTCCGTGTATGCCACTAGTGCCTTTCAAGCTGCCACCCCAGTGCTAGAACTTAAAGGGAGTGAGTCTGAGTAAGTCTGTGTGTGGGTCCTTTAAGGGGAACTGCTTGGGACTCCAGAAGTCTCTTCCACCAACTCAGTCCCCATTTCTCAGCCAGAAGTTATGGGGACTTATCTTCCTATCACTGGAACCCTGGGCTGAGGCCCTGATGTGGGACTGGTCCTCCTTGATCCTGAGATAGTGCTCCTACAGTTTTATCTACCATACATGGATGTGATACTAGCCCATCATCCCACATCTTCTCCTCCCCTCCTACCAGACTGGATGGATGTGGTTTCTTTAATTCTATAGTTTTCAGGCTTCCATTCAACTTTATTTCTGATAGTTCTGAGTAATGGTTGCTCTATATTTGTGTTGTAATTTTGACGTGGTTTTGTGAAGAGGTGAGCCATATTTGCCTATGCTGCCATCTTGACTGGAAGTCTACTTCATGAATGTCTGTGTTTACTTTTCTTTAAAATAATTACCCTTATATGTGAATTTCATCATTTAAAATACAAGTACCACAAAAGGACACAGGCTTAGAAGTGAGTTTTATTTCCTTTTTTATACTTTCCTATGTCTTTGAAAGTATTCTACAATGATTATATATCATTTTTAAAATCAGAAAAAATGTTAAAGATATCTTCACATATTCTTTTTTTTTCTTTTTTTTATTGTTCAGTTTTGGTTGTCTCCATTTTCCCTCCACCACTCCCCCCACTCCAGCCATTCCCACCTCCAACTCTCGATCCTACTCCCTTTGGTTTTGTTCCTGTGTCCTTTATAGATGTTCTTGAAAACTCTTTCCCCTTTTTCCCCCTACTATCCCCTCCCACCTCCCCTTTGATTACTGTCAGTTTGTTCTTAATTTCAATGTCTCTGGTTATGAGATACCACTTCTCACCAGTGAGAATGGCCATCATAAACAAATCAACAAACAACAAGTGTTGGAGAGGATGTGGAGAAAAGGGAACCGTAGTACATTGTTGGTGGGAATGTAGACTGGTGAAGCCACTGTGGAAAACAGTATGGAATTTCCTCAGAAAACTAAAAATGGAACTGCCTTTTGACCCAGCAATTCCACTACTGGGATTATACCCTAAGAACCTGAAACACCAATCCAAAAGAACCTATGCACTCCAATGTTCATGGCAGCACAATTCACAATAGCCAAGTGCTAGAAGCAACCTGAGTGCCCATCAGTAAATGAATGGATCAAAAAACTATGGTACATTTACATGACGGAATACTATGCAGCAGATAGAAAGAAGGAGTGTATTTGCAACAGTGTGGTTGGAACTAGAGAGCATTATGCTAAGTGAAATAAGCCAGGCAGTGAAAGACAAATACCATAATGATCTCACCTATAAGTGGAACCTAATCAGCAAAATAATTTCCACATATTCTAACTCCCATTTTAAGCTATTTTAACCTCTTTAGGATCATAAAGCCTGAGAATTGCACAGTTTGGGACTATGAATAAAAGGAAAGTTGAGAGACAATGAAAAATCACAGTGATTATGCTAATTATTTTAATTGTGTAAGGATACTATTTGATTTGCTTCTAACTCAGTGGCATTCTTAATAAAAAGTCATTCTCTTTCAATTAGTACTCTTTTTTAGACAAAATTGCACTCTCATTGCTTTTTTAAAGGCCAGTCTCTTACGTTTATCAAGAATTCCATTCACCTCTCTGAAGTAGGTACTGTTTCTAGGATGTTATAAATGAGGGAATTAGAAGGGTCTAGGAAGAAAGAGGGAGAATAGCTGCATGGCTTAATTTCCACACATTCAAACTGTGAATACCACAATCCCATTACACACCCCTTAACTTTTAGCACTTTGATATTCTGACATAGATAATTCCTTGCAGACTTCACTATCAGTTTTGTATTATCCACACTCTGCAACTGTGTTCTATATATGCAAATACATCTAAGCATAAATAAAGAAGTAGCTGATCCACAAAGGTAAGAAACTATAGAGAATGATTGCAGCTTCCTCATCTTACCACGGGTCAAGCACTGCTTGATACATATATTCCTTTTACAGATAAGGCTGATTTCCCCTTTGAGCCTCAAATCACATTTGAATTAGTTCAACAATAAAGGAATGGAATTACATGAAATGTGATGTCATGGGAAACACACAGGGCTGGCCTGAGTTCTGAGTTCTGCTATCAAGTATGACTTTGGGTTAAATGTCAAATTAGAAAGTTGAGCTGGAAGAACTCTGTAAGCCATATGAGTTCCAAAATTCCATTATTTTTCAGAATCCAAATTGTAAACATATCACAAGAGAAGTAACAATTCCTTGTTTACCAACTAATCAGTTTCCTTTAGCAACCCTGGGATTTTTGCTTGATGTCTATAATTAACATCATTCTGGCATTTAGATAAGTATTCCTAGTACTGAAATGTAATCCTCGTGTAGCCAGTGGCAGATTTGGGATATAGCTATATTGCCTTCAACTGTGATATTCTGAGAGCTATCGAACTTCACAAGATCAACCTGGGTCCATGTTCTGACATGGGTCTTCCAAGGTCTACTTAGGTTCTGCCATAAGCACTCTATAGTTTAAGCTGGAAAAAACAGTACCAGTGCAACAGTATCTACCACAAACTGAGAGAAGCTGTTATATCATTTCAGATGAGACAAAAAAAATTTAATTGTTATCATGATGCCTTTTGACATGAAGAGTACTGGCCAAAACAGTAACACATCATCTAATTGTACTTCTATTCAGTTTGCAGTAGGAATTTTTGGCTTCATCTCTTTTATTGTATTTTTTCCATTACCATTTAATCCCCTTCTAGCCCCCCCCATCACCACACTGTTGTCCATGTCCATGAGTCCTTTTTCCTTTTTGTTCAATCCCTCCATCCCCTATCCCCCCCACAAGCTGTCAGCCAGCTATTTATGAGTCTGTCTCTATCTTGACTGTTAGTTCAGTTTGTTCATTCCATTCAAACAGATCACTCCTAAACCTTCATCTTTGTGTCCAGCCCAGAACAATCTCCAGAGTTCTAGACCCTCCAAGTACTAACTGGACATCTCTCTCACTTTTCTGCCCAGACACCTGAAACTCAACATACCTCAAACTGAAATCATCTCTGTCCCTGCTCCCCAAATATTCTCTTCTTCCTGTATTTATGATCTTAGAGGACAGCACTACCACTGCCTAGGGGGCATGTGTAAACCTTACCATGTCACATTTGATTCCCCTCTCTCATGCCTTATCAGTTCTCATGTCCTGTCATGCCAATCCCACATGCAGAACCTCTCATTCATCTTCTCCTTCCAGTATATACTGCCCTATCCTTTAATTTAGACCATATTCACTCCTAGTTATACTTCTAAGGTGGCCTTGTAACTGATCTCCCAGATTTCAGTCTCTATCCATTCCTCTTCACCCCACCTCTCCCATTGTTGCCAGATAAAGTGCACAGATGTAAGATTTATACTCTCTTACCCAAAAACTTCCAGAGACTCCCTATTCCTATAGAATATTGGTTTTCAGACTTTTCTTATTTTCCATAGCAAATGAGGACTTCCTAGACAAAAATCTGACACCAACCCCAGTTTATAAAATAGATGAAAATGATATATTAATAATGTAAATTTATTTTATAAGTAAAAAATAATTACATGTATGTATCTTATATTTGATCAGCGAGGAAAAATAAGACTGTTTTGATAAACACAAAAATCTGAAATCAAGGTTAAAAGAACTACATACTTATATTAATATCTGATCTATTTATTTTTTGTTTTGGTTATACAGTATTGAGAAAAATTCTTACACAGATTAGTTGCAAATGTTAATAGCTTTAACAGCTCATTTTGCAAGATACCTCATTTGCACAAGAAGGCAAAATTAGCATTACTATAAGGTCTGCACAAAATTAAGTCAAGTGGTGGCATAAATTATTTTAATGTCTCTGATATGTTAATTTTTATGTATTACATATTTAAACATGTAATTTATTGTGGCTTTAAAATATATATATTTCAATATATGTATTTTAAAATAGAAAATTAAATCCAATATCTATGGAACCCTTGAAACATTTATATAGAATCTTGGAATTTATTAAACATAGTTTGAAACCCTTGCCATAACCGAAAGTGTTTGGTGATGTGGCCTTAATCTATCTGTCTAATCTTGTACTCTACTGCCTTTCATACATGCTTAAAAACAAAGAAAATTTATGTTTTCCTGATTATTATTAGAATGATTATAGAAGAAAACCCAAGAAACACAGAAAAGAATGAAGTAGAGAGAAATTACCCATATCCCTCAAGCCAAGGATAACTACTATAAATATTTTAATGTAATTTATTTTAGTCTTTTACCTTTTGTAGCAGAACTGATAGTTAGGTGATAGAGAACTGAGCCAAGCACTTAAATACATTATCTCATTTTATACTCACAAACACTCCATTATCCCATCAATTTTATTATTTCCATTTTACATTGATGAAAAAGGATAAAACAGGTTGAGTAACTTGTCCAAGGTTACACAGTTAATTGTAGAGCTGAACTTCAAACTGCTATCTGACTGACTCCAGAGACTATGTACTTAACCACAACACTGCATTGTCTCCCTTTTCATGCCCTCTTTCACTTACTTTAACTATGCCCACTTTAATTTACTGTTCTTTGAAAACATCTGCCTTTGCTCATGCCAGTCCCTTTGCTAGGACTGTTTTTCCCTATTTCTGTCTAGTCAAATCCTACTTATCATTCAATGCCAGCTACTCCTTAAAGCTTCTCTAATGTACCCTCACCTCTCTTCCTGGAACTCCCAATACCATTTCTTGTACTCCTTCTTCTACTCACTCCTGTCAGGACCTCCAACCCTTCCCCTGCTTCCCACACTCTAACATAGACAAGCAGGAATTTACTTTATTTGTAAGTGCTGAGTGATGAGTGGCCCTGCTCCAGTTCCCATGCTTTGGACCTAGGGCTGAGCTCTAGGATGCACCTACTGGGCTACAAGGAGATGGTTCAGCCATCTGATACTAAATGAAACTGAAGCTCCTATGCATGCAAGTAAAAAAAAAATCATTCATTCTGTAATCTAAGCAAAGCCAATCTGCCACCCCTCCTCCCAGGGAAGCCTGTTACATTTTTAACTTTTTTTTCCCTCAAGGCTGCCCTTGACATTCCTTTGAAGAGGATTTCCTCTTGATAAAGTCATTGGTGATCTGCCCTGGGTTCTGCAATGGCAGTCTTTGTGGCTAAAAAAGTTTTCCTTGCCTTCTTCCAAAGTTTTTGTGACCCCTTAAAGAGGCCATTGCAATTGAAAGGCAATGCTCTGGATCCAGAGAGTATGAAACTTAGCTCCATGGAGCAGTGTTTCTGAGCTTCACAGTCATCCCTAGGAGTTCTTAAAAGAAAAGTATGGACATGTTTATCTAACTCACATGGTTAAGGGTGAGAGCAAGAGATTATCTGTATTCATGCCAACTGGAATATGGCCTCAAATGACTGGGACTGGAAGCCATGAACCCTCTGGATGTGTGCCATTTGTAAAAAGACATGTAGTTCTGATATACCACATCCTTACTACAAGGATGTGGGAAAATGTGAATCTCCAGCCTTAACTGTAGCCTAAATTCGAGATTCATATGTCCAAATGCCTATCAGACATCTTTACCTAGATGTATAATGAACATCTCAAATTTAACATGTGTAAATGAGCAACTGATTCCGTCTACCCCGCCCCTCCACCCCCATATACAAAATGCTGTTCCTCCCTCAAACTTCAGGTCTCAGTTAATAATAACTCCATCTTCCAATTGTTCAGATAAAAAACTTTAGTGATATTCTTGGCTCTTCTCTTTTTCCTCACACCCCACATCTCATCCACAGCAAATTCCATTGGTCCTACCACCAGAGTCTGACCACTGTTCACCACCCCATTGCCACCATTCTGTCCCAAGTCACCACCATTTCTCCTCTGGATTTCCACAGTAGCCTCCGACTAGGTTTCCCTACTCTGCATTGACCTGGTTTCAGTGTGTCCTCCAACAAGCAGCTGTGGTGATATTGTTGGAACTTAACAGAATCTACTAAAAACCTTCCAGTGACTTTTCATTTTGCTCACAGTGAAAGCTTTGCTGTTCCCCGAACAGACCAAACACTCTCCCACCTCAGGGCTTTGCACTTGGTCTTCCTTCCACCTGGAAGGCTTTTTCACCGATTAAACAGGGCTAACTTCCTCATTTCCTTCAGGTCTTTACTCAAAACCCATCTTCTCATTGAGGATGAGAGATGCTGACAAAAAAAAAAAAAAAAGAAGTGTCGGCAAGGTGGCCTAAAAGTACAGCACCTGCTTACCTAGATAGGCTGCTCACAGTAATGCTTTCATTTAACATTGGCCTGGAGCATTTTGCTGATCAGGTAGGATTTTCTAAGCCCTCTCTGTACACTATGCAGAAGCCATCAGAAAAGATGTCATAGTCGGAGCCCTTTGTTTTTGCTGCTGCACTAGGAAACGGCATCACATTTCCTGTAGCTCAGGGCATATGGACAGAACAGCTTCTTCCCCTGGGAGGCCTGGGTGAATGGACAGGTCAGCAGAACCCAGAACTGCACTGAAGCATTTATTTTTCTATACATAGTTATTGAGCACCTACTCCATACTCACTAAGATTAAAAATATGACATCATTTTTTAAACATGAGACTTTTTTTTAAGATTTCATTTATTTATTTTCAGAGAGAGGAGAAGGGAGGGAGAAAGAACAATGTATGGTTGCCTCTCACATGGCCCTCACTGGGGACCTGGCCCACAACCCAGGCATGTGCCCCGACTGGGAATCGAACCGGGACCCTCTGGTTCCCAGCCCATGCTCAATCCACTGAGCTATACCAGCCGGGCCTAAACATGAGATTTCTAAAACAGTTCGTATGATTATAGTTATCTAGAAAACTAAAAACAAAAACAAAAACCTATGCTAATAGCAATTAGGGATGGTGATGCCTGCAAATGTGTGTATATCTTAAATGCTCCCACTGATTATTCACTCTGAGAACTCCTATTGAATGAGATAAGCCTGCAGCTACAAGCATATTTCAGTAGCAACATTTTCTACCATAGCTATTATTCAAGTTGGATTTTACTTAATATTTTTTTGGCTTCTGAGGAAGTCAGAGAGTCATATATGAGGGAGGCTGATCTACACAAATGATGTATGGAGCTATTACACATTAGGAAATAATAAAGATGAGAGCTCTGAATTGAAAAAAAAAAATAATAACAGGAGCCCTGAATTCTTCTATTACTTCTGCCACTAAATCATTGCATCACTTCCCTCTCTAGGCCTGTCTCCTCATCTGTAAAACAAGGGCTTGGGTGGACAAGATCGCCTTCCAATGCTCCTAGCTCTGACATTCTATGAGTCTATAAAACCCACATTTGTAGTCAAGCCACTCAGTGTATGCACATATTCTGAAACAGTCAACAAATACCACCAACATGCAAGGACTAGAAGTGAGTGAATAAGTAGTCAGGGAAAGCCCCATTAAACAAACAAACCTTGCTCCACATTCTCAATTTCAACAGACCTGAGTAAGAATTCAAAGTCCAAGAAACAGTGCTGCCTCACCCCTCCTCACACCCCATTCCAGTGCAAGATTACTCTTCAGGACTTGAGAAGTCAAATCAAGAATTGTCAACAAATCCAACCTAACAAGCTCCACCTGGCTTGTTGGCAGAGTGGGGAAAGCATTAATGTGAACAATTATTCTTAAAGTTTTGGATATGATCAGATTTAAGGCAACCTTGCAGAGTATTGTTTTATTGTTTTAAACAAAAACTCAGGAAGACCGTAGGGTGTAGGCAGAAGGGCAAGCAACCCCTGTGTGGGAAGAGAAGTGGAAACCTGGCCAGTCGCAGGTTCCTCTTCAGTATTCTCTGAGAGCAACAGCATTTCTTTCTAGATGACATCTATCATACACCCACTTGACTCCCTTTCAGTTTGAGTTTTAAAAGTACTACCAAATAATTACAGGTTGGAACTAGGGCCCTGAAAGGGGGTCCAGTCCAGGGGTCCGACTGGTAGCCAGTAGGCCTAATTCAGCATATGTTTTGTGAGACCAGCAGATCTAAAATAGTTTTGATTTTTGAGTACCTTTCCGAAGGGCACAAACTCTACCATTCTTCCAGGTAGCCACCACTCCTGGACACACACAGAGTAGCCTGGCCCCAAAACTCTTTTCAGTCTGAGCTAAGACTCAGAGACCAGACCTTTCCATGACACCACTGCTGTCTTCTAGTCTTCCTCCCTTTGCAGCTGCCTTGGCAAGGTTCAGCCTCAGCTTGGTCTCCAGCAGCCATTCCAAACTAAACAACCCCAAAGTCAGAACAGTCTGAACCTTCTTTGAGAAAGCAGCACTTCTCCCACATTCCCCGTACCACCTAATACAATAAGCACCATTTTTAACTGAATTTATTGAAGCACTTTGAAAGGGGCCTGTACTGGCTTTTCTCTCCATTGCCGACGTGGGACTATGGCAGGCCAAGATATAGTAAACCATATTTCTCAGTGTTCTGAAGAGGAGCCAGAGAACCAGAGCCTCTGTATACATAGTTAAGTTTTCAGGGAGTCAAAAGTTATATGCAGATTTTTGGCTATGCCCTTAACCCCCCACATTGTTCAAGAGTCAACTGTATTTGCATTTCACTAGAGGATTTTTAGTTATTGAAGTATTAAAAAGCAAAACCACAAAAGACCCTATTACAGGGGCTGCCACCTTCAAAGAAGGCAAGATAGTACCTAGAATGAACTCCATTTGTGTTTTTATAAGGCTGTCTGCTAGGTGTCCCATATTGTCCTGGACATTCCTACATTCAAAATACTATGTCTCACTGTCGTATCATGTGTCCCAATTTGTTGTTCAAAAACTGTAGTTGCCATCCTCAGACATATAACACATTGGGTGCTGCACAGGAGAAAGAAATGGCACAAGCAATATTTATTTGGCAAGGAGACAAAGTACCCAGTTTTTTTTTTCTTTTTTCCTCTCTAGTTTTCTTTCTTTCACATTCATTCATTACCTGTAACAGGAGGCTCACTTCTCTTCTTACTCTCATTTCAAACCAAGACATTAGAATCTATGTTTGGCAGTGATAGGGGCTAGAGTCAAGAACGTAGAGTTTATAAATTAGTTAAATCAAAAGACACAGACTGGACGCCTAGAGCCATGATCTATGTGGCCTACACAGTATCATACATCTTTTTTAAAAAGCTACTAACATTTAAGAAGTGGGATATTTTACATAAAAATCCACATCTCTACCTTTTCTTGAAAAATCAGAAAATCTGGTAATACTGGTCCCATATTCATCTGTGGCAATGATTGGCCAGAGTGGACTGGAAGCTGTCCCACTCTCTAGGTAACCACATTCCTCACCATTCCCTATTGCTTCCTCTGCCCCTCTCCTGCCGTTAGATATCAGGGACCATTTATCATTACATTTGAACGACTATTTTCTTCCAGTAAAAAAGGTGGAGCATTTCTCCTCTCTGTGGCTAACAAAAGAAGGAAAACAAATGATAGAGACCACATATTTCAAGAAAAAGTGGAGAGTATTTTTTGCAGAAATGAAGAATATTGCTATGTATTCAATATGCAAAACAAATGTATTTCAATAAAGTATAATCTGTCCTGCTTCACTTATTTAAATAACCTATCTGCCCCTACAGGCATCTGAGTTGCCACTTCTGCTTTTAATAAACAGACATTCAGACAATATTCTGTAGGGAAACTTCTTTCCCTGACCTTCCCAGATTCTCCAAGTGGGGCCCTAGAAATTAAGAAAAACAGAGTTCATTAACACATGTAGCATACATATACACAGGAGAAACTCAATGATGAGTAACTCAAAGGTGTGAACTTGGGCTTAGGCAGCACAGTAATAAAGAACAATAAATTTGTAGAAAAGCAACAAGACAAATGAAAAGGGTTTTAGGATTCTGAGGGCAGCAAACTGTGGGAAGGCAAATACCGGGGGGAAACTAATGGAGTAAGATTTGTTTGTGCGTGTCCTTCTTGGCATCACCTTTTCATTTTCTTCATAGCCATTAACTTTCCTAGAAAGAGGACTTACAGTTCTACTTGCTTCTCAGGAGCTTTTCCTTTTAGGTAGATAACGGAGGCTCCAGGAAGCCTTCTTTCTGTATCTGTTGAATCTCAAATGCCTTCAGTTCAAAATAATCCTTATGCTAAAGTGGCATATTTGGGGGTAGCACATTTGATCCCCTACAAATCTAAATGCCCTATACAGCTAAGAGGACATTGCCTATTTAGAACCCAGGTTCTTCTTCTGTTCGATTGGTTAGACAGATGCCGACTCAGGAAATCAGGCAATAACGTTCTTTCCTTTTTACTTAAAATCCCCCAGTGATATAGATGTATCTATTCCATGTTAGAAAATGCCACAAGGAATACACATACACACACAAATATACTTATGTCCTCTAGTTTATTTTTTCTGTACAATAAATAGTCACCCTGAGGGTAGATTTTAGATGATGCTATGACCCTGTTTGGTAAGTATCTTCCAACATAAGAGGGTACAAAGTACTGGGCAGGCAGTGATATTTCTGTACACTTTGCTGTTTCTGATATCTCTCTTAAGGCACATAACACTTTGTGTTAGGTGTCAGATACATTTTGTAACTCTCTCACTCAACCTTAACCTTTTTGTCCAGTTCATCTTGATATTCTGTGGCACACAGAACACAGACTTGCTGTGAAAAAGTGCTGAAACCATATTTGCTGGATGGATGCTTGGATGGATGGATGGGTGGATGGATAGATGGATACATGAGAAAATGAATAAATTTCTCCCATAGTCCATTCACTACTTAACCACTTTGTTCTCTTTGCCATTTTTCCTTTCAGGGCCTGCAGGTGGAATTAAGTACCTAGCTATAAAGGGAAGTAAAGGCAGTAATTTTTTAAAAAGTCTCTGACATCTAGACCAGACACGAATACAGTTCATTAGTCCAAGATAGGTACAGAGAGATAAGACCTTTCAGTCATGATTAAAAGCTGCTTTGCTACTCTGAGGCCCACCCTCACCCCAGCAGAATGTTTGATCAGTTAACTGCCCTTTTGACTAGCTCAACCTCAAGACTGTCTCATATGAATGCCAGTCCTAAAAGGCACTGTCCAGAACTCTGGGGTCCCTCCCCCTACTCTGCCCAGCTCTGGCCTAACAGACTTACAGTACAATTGAGGATATAAATTTTGGAGAGATTATAGTTTGATGGTGTTCATTTCCTATCCTTTGATTCTTTTGAGAGAACAAGCTACTATAAAGTTTGCTGATAATAATATAGGCTTTTTTTTTTATCACTGCCTCTCTTCCACTGTTTTTTTTAATTATTACTAGTCAATTCTGCCATGTGTGGACAAAACTGTATGTGGTCCCCAAGACTAAACTAGTTTTCATATCATATTTCTTTTCAATCCATTCAGACAGTCCCTAGTCCTCTCCATTAAAACATTTATTCTAGATTTATCCTAGATCACAGATCACTCAAGCTGGAAATAATCTTAGAGATTGCCTAGTCCAAGTTCCTCATTTTATAGTGTATTAATTTCCTATTGCTTCTATAACAGATTATCACAAACTTCGTGATTTAAAACAACATAAACTTATTCTCTTGCAGTTGATGGAGCCAGAAATTTGAAATCAGTCACACTGGGCTAAAGTCAAGATGTTGACAGGGCTGTTTCCTTCTGGAGGCTCTAGGAGAGAATCCTTCTTACCTTCTTCATCTTCCAGTGGCCTGCATTCCTTGAGTTGAGGCCCCTTTCCTCTATCTTCAAAGCACATCACTCCAACCTCTGCTTCTATAATCATATTGCCTTCTCCTCCTTTGACTCCTCCCACATTCTTATAATAACGGTTTTAATTACACTGAGCTCACCCAGATAATCCGGGATGATCACCCTATATCAAGATACTTAACTTAGTCACACCTGCAAAGTCCCCTTCGCCATATAAGGTAACATCCACAGGTTCCAGTGTGGACACATTGGGGAGGGAGCATTATTCAGACTACTACAATAGACGAGGAGACTGGAGTCCAAAAATGGGTAGAAACTTGGCCCAGATCATATACCTATTTTGAAGCAGGTCAGAGCCTACAGCCTATATCTTTTGACTTTCCAACCACCATTCACTACACAGCCAATCTTTTCAGGGTTAAGCTCTGTCTTCCAAGGTAACAATTAGCTAATCTGATTTTTAGAAAAATCTAGAAATGACTAGAAAATTATGATCAGAACCCTCCTTCCTTTTCCAGATTGTATCTCCATATTATAGCATGACCTCCCAGAGTTACCTTAATGGTGAAAATTTTAGAGCAGGTCAAAAAGACAGCATAAATAGGAGCTATAGAGAGAGGAAGTAGGCCATACTGGAGTTCTCAGGATGATCCGAAGTGAGAGAAACTGAGCTGGTTAAGAGGATTATATAATCTTATTGAGAATTCTGAAAATTACTTTATACAAGTGGAATAGAGTGCATTACAATCAATATATAAACAAATTAATAAATACCGGTAGCATATACTCCTATTAGCATCCATTAACGATCTGAGGAAATAGATGTTTCAGCAGGAAACACACATAAAACACATAAGGGAAGTGACATAATCACGAATATGAATCAAATTTATATAATTAAGCATTTATTAAAATGTGCATTTTCCTCTTAATTATATTTAATAAGATATTTTTTGAAAGATCTTTTGAAATACAGTAACATGGCGAGTATAATATTCTTAAATAATTTCTATTACACTTAAGTGGAATTCATAAATTTTAATATTTGTGATAAATTGAATCATGCTGTGCCTCCTAACCTGGCTGTGAATGAGTGGGTATGACTTTTATGAGAGCACAATGGGGATACTGAAAACTTTCCTTTTCTATTTATTCTCATTACTACAAAGAAAACATAAATTCTATTTACAATAAAGAGCCATGACAAAGAAGCACTCTATCTTTTGGTTACAGTTTAATTCACACTAAATGTAAAATTATTGATTGCTGCCCAGATATAAGCTACAAAGCATAGCTCTAAAGATCAATGAATTTAAATGGCTCCAACTGCAGTGAACATCAAATCAGCCAATAAATTTAGTACAGTGCCTCCCTAAAGGGGAATTACCATCAAACTAAACACTTTATGTCTGTGGGCAAACGTGTCCGTACAGAAATGGTGTGTTCCTCTCTACAGGCAAGCCATAGAAATCCAGTTTATGTATTCTGTTACTAACATTCACAAAAAAAACAAAAAATGATCATTTGAAGAAAATTATGGGGCCTCAAACCAAAACAAATATGTTACCTTTGCACATATGTCTGATTTCTAAACATCGGATTCTTACTGTTCTTCCTCCAAATTAATCAGCTACCACTTAACCCAGTCTCTGGAGACATGCAATCCCTCCTTGGAGGGTTCCAGATCCTATTCTTGTCTCAAAACCAAGGTATACTCTTTTTAATCACCCCACACCCAATCTACCATGGCTCTGGGAGCACCCAGTGCTTCTTTGACAAGCCTCCTTTCTCCTGAAGTGTGGGTAAAGTATCCATCCTCTCTATGCCTCAATTTCTTCATCTGAAAAGTGGGGATAAGAAAACAATAATAAAAGTTTATTGTGAAAATGAAATATGTAACTTATATAGAGAACATAGTTTGGTGCCTGTCATATAGTCAGTGATTCTATAAAGGTAGCTAACAATAATAACAGTAATAATCATGAGTTTTTCCTTTTAACTAATCTCCTTTTGGACGGATGAGATACCCAAACTCATTCTGTTTTCATCAACTTATGTACAATTATCCCTCTCTCTAATTCCAGTTTTCTCTGCAGATTTTTTTTTAGTTGGCCAGCCCTATCCCCTATATCTGGCCTCAACATGCCTCCTGGCTGACTGCCAATCAATCTTTACAGGATGAAATTAAGGACTTGAAAGCCTGCATTTACAGTGACACAGAATCATGGAATTTTGGAGCTGGAAGGGACCTCATTGTTTCCCAACTCAGACTGTCCTGTGGTCCAGTATAGTGTTGAAATTCTTTACCACAGAGAGCAGAAATAAGAGAGAGAAGTTGAGAGAAGGGAAAAACAGAATTCAGGATTCAGTGTAAGGTTATGCTTTGCTTGTTTGGAAAAAAATCAATCAAATCTAAACCCAATCTACCATGCTCTGGGAGTGCCCAGCACTTCTTTAACAAGCCTCTTTTCTTCTGCTGTGTGGGGAAAGAGTCCATCCTCTCTATGCCTCAATTTCTTCCTCAGAAAAGTGGGGATAAGAAAACAATAATAAAAGTGTATTCTAATTCCAGAGGGGGAATCTAGGAGCTACATTAAGTGATTTGCCTCAAATCATACAAAAAGTTAACGGCAGAGCTTGAATTAGCATCCAAATCTCCTTGCTCCTAATCCTACTCCAGTACTCTTGCCCTTACACCTGCGGCCTTGGGACATATCCTTATACTTGAATAGACTTTATTGAGCTCAAGACTGTAAAAAGAAAGTGCTTACTATGGCTGGCCTAACAATTGGAGATGCACGTTCACACCATTAACACTCTTTTAAGCATTCATGCCCTCCTTAAAAGGATATATTCTTAACTGTTTGATTCACTTACACCAGGACCCTACCCTATTCAATTCCAAACTCTGCTAATTCTGCTACTCTCCCCACCCCATACCCACCTGGTCCTTTACATCTAACACAATTATTATTTTCTTCCTGATAATAACCTATGGTTTTCTCTCAAATATACCTAGCAGAGTATCTGGCCCTCAGTAAGTATTCAGTGAACAACTGCAGATTAACTGACCAAATGGATAACTACAGCTTTGCCTCTCCTTATTGGAAATGGAGTTTTATGTTTCCTTGGATAACAACCATTCTAGACTGACCCAACGTTCAAGACCTTCCTACCACTTGGGCAACTAAAGGGGATGAGAAGATAAGGCTCAGGAAGCTCATTACTTAGGGCAGGCAAGGCTAATTCCACAAGCCAATGACTGGTGGTTGGGTGTTGGAGCTTCCTAAACACTTGTTTTGATCTTAAGGGGTTGACACATTTTGACATGTTCATCACTGGACCATACAATCTTTTTACAGGTTATGCTTCTGCATGATTTATTCTTTATTTACCCTTTTTGCTCTTGGTATTGTTAGTGGAGTGCCTGCCAAAAAACAGGCATGCATTCCACAAAGATGTGATGAACTCAACTTCTCCTTGCTATTGGAGATCAGCTCCCCTAACTCCCTCAAACATGTGACTGTGAGTCATATGGATTCCAGTCATCCCTAAATTAAAAAGAAACATAAAAATGGTCTTCTGCATTATTACCTTTGGAATGTTGGATTTTTAGCACAGCTGGGCTTTAATTTTTCCTTTGCTGGCTTGGGAATTTTCTCTTCTCCATCGTCTAATACCTGAAGGTGTTGACTACCCTAAATAATTGCATATGGGTAGGGAGCCATCTGAGCTTCACCAATCCATTCCTCCAACCTCTGCCATGACACACACTATAAGGTATAAGCAGGATATGCTAGTTAAACACAGGGCTTTGACAGCAGCCAGATATGGGTTCAATCCCTAGCTCAACTTCCCAGCTACATGATTTTCAGCAAGTTACTTCATGTCCTTGTGCCTAAGATTCCTTATCTGTAAGATAATAGGAATACTTACCAATAGGATAATAAATATATTTGTCTTAGTCCCAGATTCCAGTCACAAAGCTCCCAAAACCCTTGGAATTTTCTGAGTGGTAGGAGTATCTTTTGCTATTTGTAAGCCTTTCTCAACATCTGAGTTTATATATGTAAATGATTGACTAAAGTTAGGGCCCCTACATAGCTTTACGTTGTAAGTTGGTCAACAGAAAGACCAAACATGTGATTAAAGGGTTGGAACTTTCAGCCTTACTCTCTGGACTCCCGAGAGGGCCTCCTGAGAGACGGGAGGGGGGACTGAAGATTGAGTTCTATAAAAATTCTTGAAAAAGGAGACTTGGAGAGGTTCTGGGTTTGTGAATATGTCGGTGTGTTGGGAGAGTGCCAAACCCAGAGAGGGCAGGGAAGCTTGGTGCTCCCCCATCCATGCCTTGCTCCTCCATTTTGCTGTTCCTGGGTTGCATCCGTTATAACAAATCAGTAGTAATAAGCAAAGTGCTTTCCTGGGTTCTGTGAGTCATTTTACTGAACTATCAAGCCTGGTGGGTAGGTCACAGGAACATCTAAATTGGTAATCAGCCAGGCAGAAGTATGGATCACCTGGGGGCCCCATTTGTGTGCTGGCATCTGAGTGGCAGCAGTCTTGTGAGACTGAGCCCTTAACCTGTGAAATCTGAGCTAAGTCTGACTAGTGAGTGTCAGAACTGAATCAAATTGGATACCCAGTTGGTTTCAGAGAATTTCAGAATTAGTTGGTATTGGAAAAGAGACCGTATCTGATGCCAGAGGAAAAAACTAACCAACTACCACACAGAATTGTTATAAGGATTAAGTAAAATAATCTGTGACATGCAATGACTGACTAATAAAAAGCAGCTATTATTATTAGTTGCATGACTTTGCTTCTTCCATAGTGCCCAAATCACACACAATGACTTCTGCTGGACCTGGAACCCTGCCTGGAACCCAAACCAGCTTGGCTAGGTCCCTCAGTCCCCATCTACCTCTAGCCACTTCTTTTCCTCTTGCCTAGATCTGTCTCTCTCTCTCCCTAGCTACTAGCTGAAATCTAGTTGAAAGTGGTAGACAACCATTCTCATCCAGCTACCCCAAAACATGCTATTGCCATATGCCTAACTCTTGTTTTTCTTGGTGATAAAGGAAAGTAGCCTTTATTCAAAAACTACACAACTTTGGAATAATAGCTTTCCACATGCATTAGCCACTTAGGCCTATCAATTAAGGCTAAACTCTTTAACTCTTTACTTACAGCTTTAATCACTTAAACTTATTAAGACTAAACTCTTTCACACCTGAGTTTTACTGATCTTGATAAGATAATGATCTTACTTCTATAGGGTTAGTTTATAAACTGAAACAGCATAAGATACAAAAGCTACACAATTTTGGTAATTCTACCTGTGCTAGTAGGCCAAAACCATCAGATGAGACCCTGTGGACATACATACCTGCCAGGTCAAGGTGAAATTTATCCCACCTCTTTAGATGCCAGGGTTTGGATAGCTGGCCATCCTCCTTAGATAGGAGCCTTGACCCTGGTCCAGCTCAGTCTTGGCCTCCTCCCTCATCCTGCTGAATCTCAGCATGCCTCACAACTGAGCACACATGGGCTTGACTTAAAAGGCAGAACAAGACAGTAGATTAATGGTGGTCTCCTGACTTTCAGAGCAACTTATACTCCAAAAGTTCTTAATATTGACCTCATGAAGAATTTAAGACTATATATATTAATCTTACTGGGATGTTCAAGAAAGTCACCTTCTGTCTTTAAAAATTGCAGATCTTTTCCATGTTTTCACATATTACCAGAAGTTTCTGACTTCTTTTTGAGAGTATAGATATTACAGCAAAAAAATTTTGAATGCCATACTTTCTGCTAACACCCCCAGGGGAAAAGTGCATAGAAAGAACCATTGAGACCATCATGACTACCCTGCAACAAGAATCTATTTGTCTGAGACCACCACAGCAGGCAGAATGAATAGTACTTCTCTGTTGATTTTCTTAAGAATCCTAATCCAATTACCTTCAGCTCCCAAAGGTAAAATAAAACTTTCCTGGACAAAGATAGAAGTTAATTCACTTGGACAAGTGAAGTCTGTTAAATCCAAAACCAAACCCCAAACCATCCTGCATATGTATCTTTCTTTATATAACTGACTTGTTTCTAAATGTGCTGCATGTGAAAAGGTTTTTTTTAAAAATAAATTGACCCATATTTTAAGCACACCAGAGGAGCTTGCTATTTAAAGAAATCTCTGAGTCATTTTATAGAGCAAATAACCACCCATTAATTTATTTGTGAAATCTGATTGCCACACATTTCTGTTACTTTAAGAGAAAAATGGTAATATATTTTCTACTGCTTCCCAGAAGCACACAGCTGTGACTGATAGGTAATGCCAGAATCTTGCCATCCCCACATTATAGCTACAATCAGCTGAAAAATCTGTCTCAGCTCCTGGTCACTGGAGACTCAGAGTGCCAGAGTCTGAAAGGGCCTTGGAGATCGTGATCTCACTCTATGACATATCTAAAATGAGCTTCAACCCCATGGTCAGGATCATGAAAAATGACGAAGCTGACCAGAAAGGCACTTTTATGTCAGATTCCAAGCACATAGATCATATACAAGATAAAGGTAAGCTGGGCACATGTACCAGGACATTAAATGCTGGGCACATGTACCAAAGGTGTCACCAAAGATGACTTCAGGACATTCACATGCTACTGCAATCACTTATATGCAAGCAGGCAAACATACACCAGAGTTCCCAGAAAACTGCAGCCAAAGTGTCTATTGGGGGTGTCCTGGAGCTAGAAGGGAGACAGCGTCAGCTCAGTTTAGGGTTGCTAATCTGGGAAACATTTAGAAGGAACAAGATAGAGGAAGAAAGTTTTTGCCTCGTTTCCTAGGCAGCCAGTCACCTGCCACATTCATAGCCCTAAGCTTTTCTATTTTTCACAGCTTCTATATACTTTGACACCTCAGAAGCCAAAAGTATTCAAAAGCCCCACACTTCCTCTCACCTATTTCTCTCCCTGCTCACAGCCTACCTAATGAACAAACTCTTCAGTTTCCTCATCCTCATTAACTTACACACGATTCTAACTATGGAGATAATTTTGTCTAAATAGGAATACACTTTGAGGATTTATGTATCTGCTCCCTTCTCCCATCAAGGATTTAGGATAGCTTTCACTTAAAAACACAATACAACAGAAAGGAAATATAAACACAAGCTAACATTTATGATGGAACAATTTTATAATGGCAATTTTAAGGGGTTGGGGATGGGAGAGGAGACTAAAGCAATATTAATCATCTACATATCTTTTCTGGTGATCTGGGTACAGAGATATAGTTTAGAATATCCTGGAATATAAGTGGTTCATTTATGACTTGGACTCTCTGAAATATCTATCAACTGTCTCATCAGGCTTTTGCTGGGAGAACAAGGGTATATCTGGAATGGCATATAAATGGGGAGGGAGATTTCACCTTAGGCAGTATATAATTAAGTGCCAAACTGAGTGGAAGACAGTGCTAGCTGGTGATCAGAGGGGGAGAGATCAGTGGGCACTGTAGTGACTGCAAAAGGTCTCCTGGAGCACCCAGGGAAGAGGCTGGGATTCTTTATTGCTCTCTGACAGAGAAGGTAAAGCTTCTCTTATTTTCTACCACTCTTACTCAGTGATCAAGCCTACCCTCCCAGAGCCCTGGCAAAAAAGGAGGCCTACTTCCCATCCAGTTACCCAGGGAATAAATGAACATTCACTCATGAAAATTCCAGGGAATTAAATATAAATCTTAACACAAAAAAGGTAGAAATATTTGGCCATTTTGGGTCCAGAGGGGCATTGCTCTATCACACATGTTGGTAATTATAATTACATGTCCTTCACTGGGAGGAAAGCAACTGCTGCTAATATGAGCTACTGTTGTCTGTAGCCCAGGCAAACTGCACCTATAAGTTGTTCAGGTGAACTGACTCTTAGCAAAACTGATATTCAAGAGTCCTGGGATGCATATGGGGTCATAGGCTGGTTCCATGCCTAATCTGTGTCTCTGTCTAAAGATTCCATTTCTCACCCTACCTGAATTGGCCTCACTGAGTCCACTCATATTTATACACATATACAGTACAGTTCTCACCAGAAGGATATAAAATACAAAGACTATCAATAATAAAAAATAGGTAACATTTCTATGGTACTTACTATATGCCAAGAACTGTTCTAAGCTCTTCACGTGTATAAGTCATTTAATCCTCATGCAGTAAACAGTGCTACTATTGCCCATTTCACAGATGAGGTAACTTGAGGCACAGAGAAGTAAAGGAACGTGCCCTGGCTTTCACAATTAGTACATGGCAAAGCCTCAGTTCCAAGCCAAGCTATCTGGCTCCAGACTCTGCCTTTTTTAAAGACTTTATTTATTTATTTTTAGAGAGAGGGGAAGGGCGGGAGAAAGAGGGGGAGAGAAACATCAATGTGAGAGAGAAACATCAACTGGTTGCCTCACCTACACACCCTGACCAGGATTCAAACCAGCAACGTTTCACTTTGTGAGACAAGGCCAAACCAACTGAATCACACTGGTCAGGGCCTGATCTATAGAACAGGAGGCAGAGGACTAACCTGTGTCACCCACATTGGTCCAGGTAGCATATAACATACAACCCAGATAGCAGGACTACTCTCGGGAGAATACAGACTAGGCTCCCAACTACATAGTATGATCTGAGAAAAATGAGCACAATCTCTTGTCCAAAATGTTTCCCATCTCCTGTAAAATTATCCCAAATTTTCACCGTTAGAAAGTCACTTCTCTACTTCTTAAAGGCTTTTCCATTTTCAAGATCCCCTATGAAAAAGTAAATATCACTGGGCAAGGTAATGCCTTAAATAATTATCAAACACCTACAGTGTGATTTAAAAAGCACATTGGACTTGCAGTCATAAGAGTTGGGTTTTATTACCTGTGTGACCTTGGGTAAGACACTTAACTATTTTTAAGTATATTTTATTAATTATGCTATTACAGTTGCCTCATTTTTTTCCTCCCCTTTATTCCCCTCTGCCCTCTACCTCCCTCCCACCAGCACTTCCCATCCCCTTAGTTCATGTCCATGGGTTGTACATATAAGTTCTTTGGCTTCTCCATTTCCTATACTATTCTTAACCTCTCCTGTCTATTTTGTACCTATCATTTATGCTTCTTATACCCTGTACCTTTTCCCTATTCCCCCCTCCCATTCCACTCTGATAATCCTCCATGTGATCTCCATTTCTGTGACTCTGTTCCTCTTCTAGTTCTTTGCTTAGTTTTTTTGGTTTGTTTTTGTTTCTTAGGTTCAGTTTTGATAGTTGTGAGTTTGTTGTCATTTTGCTGTTCATAGTTGTGATCATCTTCTTTTTCTTAGATAAGTCCCTTTAACACTTCATATAATAAGGGCTTGGTGATGATGAACTCTTTTAACTTTACCTTATCTGGGAGGCACTTTATCTACCCTTCTAATCTAAATGAGAGCTTTGCTGGATAGAGTAACCTTGGATATAAGTCCTTGCCTTTCATGATTTCAAATACTTCTTTCTAGCCCCTTCTGGCCTGCAAGGTTTCTTTTGAGAAATCAGCTGACAGTCTTAAGGCAGGGGTGTCAAACTTATTTTCACTGGGGCCAATATCAGTCTCATGGTTGCCTTCAAATGTAGGACCGTATAAATGTAACTACTCCTTAACTAGGGGCAAGGAGCTCAGTGCTGCCGTCAGGTACAAACAAGGTGCTGGGCCAGATAAAACAAAGTGGAGGGCCGGATTTGGCCCTTTGGCTTTGTGTTTGCCACCTGTGTCTTAAGAGAACTCCTTTGTAGCTGTCTCCTTTTCTCTTCCTGCTTTTAAGATTCTCTCCTTGCCCTGGCTGATGTAGCTCATTGGATTGAGCACCAGACTATGAACCAAAAGGTCACTGGTTCGATTCCTAGTTAGGGCACATGCCTAGGTTGCAGGCCAGGTGCCCCGTGGGGGCTGTGTGAGAGGGAACCACACATTGGTGTTTCTCTCCTTGTCTTTCCCACCTCCCTCCCCTTCTGTCTAAAAATAAAATCTAAAAAAAAGACTGAACTTCCTTGTTTTAAAAAAAATTCTCCCCCTATCTATCATCTTGGGTAATGTAATTATGGTGTGCCTTGGTGTGTGCTTCCTTGGCTCTGACTTCTTTGGGATTCTCTGAGCTTCCTGAACTTCCTGGAAGTTTATTTCCTTATCCATATTGGGGAAGTTCTCATTCATTATTTGTTCAAATAAGTTTTCAATTTCTTGCTGTTCCTCTTCTCCTTCTGGCACCCCTATGACTCTGATGTTGGAACATTTGAAGTTGTCCCAGAGGTTCCTAAGCCTCTCCTCAATATTTTGAATTGTTTCTTTATTCTGTTCCAGTTGACTGTTTATTTCTTCTTTCTGGTCCAAATCATTGATTTGAGTCCCAGTTTCCTTCCCTTCACTGTTAGTTCCCTGTATATTTTGCTTTATTTCACTTTGCATAGCCTTCACTTTTTCCTCTATTTTGCAACCATACTCACCCATTTCTGTGAGGATCCTGAATACCAGTGTTTTGAACTGTGCATCTGATAGGTTGGCTATCTCTTCATCACTTAGTTCTACTTTTGGATTTTTGATCTGCTCTTTCATTTGGGTCATATTTCTTTGTCTCGGTGTACTTGTTACATTGAAAGGGGGCAGAGCCTTAGGTATTCGCCAGGGCAGGGCAACTCGCTGCATTGTGGTGCTATATGTGGGGGAGGGGTCCGAGAGGGAACAATGCTGCTTGCTGGGCTCTCAGCCGGCTTTCAGTCACTTCCCCCTCTACCCACAAGCAAATTGGGCCCTTCTGGTGCTGATTCCCAGGTGGGTTAGTGTGTGTACATTCTAGGACCCTGGGAGTCTCTCCAATGAACTCTCCTGTGAGGCTGGGAGCTTCTCCTGCTGCCGCAACCCTCAGAGATTTTTACAGCCAGAAGTTTTGAGGCTTTCTTTTTCCGTGCTGGAACCCTCCATTGCATGGTCTGTCTTGCTCCCCAGTTGTTCCTGTCAGTTTATCCACATGCAAATGTGGGACCGCCTGGTCCAACAGCTACCACCTCATCCACCCAATCCTCCAGCTGCTGCCTTGCTGTGCATTCTCTCCACCCAAGCTGCCTGTCTCTGCTCCTCCTACCAGTATGAATGTTTCTTCTTTAACTCCTTGGTTGTCAGACTACCATACAGTACAATTTTTTGGCACTTCCGGTTATTTTTTGTTTTTAAATTTGTTGCTGTCCTTTTGGTTGTGCAAAGAGCTGAAGAATATCTACCTGTGCCTTCACCTTGGCCAGAAGTCATAATATCTACAAGACATTTAACTTCTCTGAGTCTCAATTTATCTGTTAAATGGCAATGCTCACACCTACTGGAACTCCCTCACAGGATTGCTGTGGGAATATAATGGTTGCAAAAGCATTTTGCAGACTTTAAAAGACTATGCAACTGTAGGGTGGTACCATGATCAGCTAAATCTCTAGTAGGATTAGATAAGTTAATTGACAACCAGAGAAATGTATGCAGCTAGTTTAAGATGAACAGACAGAAAAGGCATAGTCCAAAATGTATTATGGCCCAGACCATTCAAAACTATCAGCCTGGGTAGAAATGGCTACCACCTGATTGAGTCTCTTTCATGCATGCTCAGACTTTATCATAACTCTCCAGTGGCATGGCTCTGGCTCTTCTTGGCTTTGGCTCCTGTAACTGGAAACTCTTTGGTTCATCATTTCAGGCCCCAGGGCTCCAGGCTTGGCTCTAGCTTCTGGGCCATAGTACTATTTTGTGACTTTGTCTTCCAGTGTGTTGCTCCTGCCAACAGTTTCGCTCTGCTCCATGTCCACTTGTGACCCAACATGTCTTCCCCCTGACTAAATTCCTCAACTCACTCAGCCTCCCAGTTATACCAGCACCATGGAAACTCACTTCTCTGCCTCAGTCAGTAAGTATCTACTAAAGTGCCTACCTTGTGACAGACACAGCGCCCCCTCTACCAGGCATGTGGTTCCAGCACCTACAACAGCAGGGAGGTCAAAGTGAGACAGGGAACAGAGACACCAAGATGGTGGAGAGGAACATGGAAAAGTAGAACAGAAGGTAAAAGGACAGTTTTTGTCTCCTTTACTCTTTTTTTTTTTCATTTTCTTTTTATCTTCATCCAGGGATACTTTTTTTCATTGCTTTAGAGAGAGAGGAATGGAGAGAGAAACATCAATGTAAGAAGCATCAGTTGGTTGTCTCCCATTCTCACCCGGACCAGGGATCAAACCCACAACCTAGTAATGTGCCCTCACTGGGAATCAAACCCACAACCTTTTGGCTACAGAACACATTTCCAACCAATTGAGCCACACTGGCCAGGGCTGTTTGCTTTACTCTTTTGCAGAAAAGAATGTAACTGTTGTAGAGGTAACTATTAATTAAGCACCTAGTCTGTGCTACACATTTGGGATATACAAATGAAAGGCATGCTCGCTGACCTTGAAAGCCTTACAATATAATGGGGGAGATGAACAAGTAAAGATCCCAGAGCCTCTGCAGGGACCTAATCCCCTCTAAGGAAAGGTTGCTTTATAAGGATTCTCTCTTTCTTTAGTCACCAGTTTGTCACCTAAAAGCCTAAGGTTAAAACATGATTATAATACAGCAGTTTGATTTTAGGTTTCAATGCTTTATTTGAAATATAAATTGTAATGTGCTACTTTTGACTGCTATTTATATATTTCCCCCTTATTTCTTTTACTTTTTTATAGGGCTGTAACATACATACAGTAACGTGTACAAATCTTAAATGAAAAAATACAACTACCACCCAAATCAAGAGATAAAATATAAATAGCACACCGGAAGCTTCCCTTGTGCCACAAGATGAATCTCACCTCCACCACAATGAGGTAACTACTATTTTGATTTTCCTGTAATAGGATTTTTATATATTTTTAAGAACTGGTGAGTTATATTTCTTTGGAGAGCTCTAGCATCTAAATGCTGGATCTCCCTCAATATACTTGGGCAGCCCATCCACTAATTATTCTCTCATCCTCAATATGCTTGTGCTACCCAGATGCTACTCACCTGGCTATGCTCCCGCCTCCATAACAAGACAATACTCGGCAGTCACCAAAAGAAGGAGGCACAGTCCCAGCACACAGGACACAAATAGGGCCCATACCATTGTTGAAACTGATTAACCAAGGGTTATCTCTTTGCTAGATGGTCAAGAAAAGTCTTGACTTTGTTGAGATCCCACTGAATCTGTTCCCTAACAGCATGCCTTACTCCTCCGCTTGGCGAAAGAATGTACCCTTATCTTCCCCACTGAAACTCAGCACAATAGAAGATATCATCAAAGTTTGCTTGTCCTCTAGCCATAGACTGGGGATCTCTGTCTTGCTCAAAAGGTCCACTCACCTAACAAGAAATACTGCTCTTTCTTTCACCTCCAGAACTAGGAAATGAGTATTTAATCAATCCACTACACAACAGAAGCAATCCTTGACCTATAATGAAGGTCAATATATGGCACAATGGGAGACTAGAGAAAGAAGAATCTGAGCTAGGGAAGACTTCCCAGGGGGAGCTATGCTTAAGCTGACTTAAAAGAATGAACAGCTTGGGAAAAGGCTTGGATGTATGACAGGACTTGTATTATCAGGTGACACAAGTAGCTAGGTGTCACTACAGCATGAAAAGATGCATGTACAGAGAGATGAGCCTTGAGAAAAAGGTAAAAATCATGAATTACCTTATGTGCCCTAAAAAGAAGTTTAGATTTATACTAAAAGCAATAGAAACCACAAAATAATTTTCATCAGGAGAGGCATCAGGCAAGATTTATATTTTTAAAAATTAGTCTGCCAGAAGTGTGGAGCACTAATAGAATGGGCATAAGCCTGAAGACTACAGCCATCATTTGAATGGGACACAGTGAGATAACTATAAACAGGGGTGTCAAACTCTTTTTCACCAGGGGACACATCAGCCTCATGTTTGCTTTCAAAGGGCCAAATGTAATTTTAGGACTATATAAATGTAACTACTCCTTAACCAGGGTTAAGGAGCTTGGTGCTGCCGTTGGGTAGAAACAAGGTGCCAGGCCAGATAAAACAAGGTGGAGGTCTGGATTAGGCCCTCAGGCCTTGTGTTTGCCACCTGTGCTATAGGACATTCTGATGGAGATCTCCTATGGGCAGTTGGATATGTAGGTCTAGAACTTAGAAGAAAGATCTGGGCTGAAGGAAAGGTTTGGGAGTTATCTGTTTATAAATGACAGTGGTTTAGACTGCCCAGGAAGACAGTACAGGACAGAGCACAAGGTCAATATCAGAGTCTTGGGAAAGAACATCGAAGATTCCAGTCAAGGAAAAGGAGCCAGAAAATGAGGTAAGAGGTAAGAGAAAGAATCAAGGGCAAAAGATTATCATTGTACTCAAAGGAGGGAATATTTTCAAGGAGGGAGTGGTTACTATTTCATCTGCTATAAAGTGTTGCAAAACAAGAAAAGTATACATGTGGAGGTCACTGGTGACCTCACTGACAGCAGTGTCAGTGCTAGATCACATGACACTGAGGAGTGAATAAGGAGTGAGGAAGCAGAGGCAGTCAGCTTAGAAGCACAGCTGGAGCAGGAAGGAAAGAAATAGGACAACTAGAGGGGAACTCTGCTATAGACTGAATATTTGTATCCCTCTCAAATTCATATGTTGAAATATTGACCCCCAAGGTAATGGCATTTGGATGTGGGGCCTGTGGAGGGCGACTAGGTCATGAGGGCTGAGCCCTCATGAATGGAGTTACTGCCCTTTTAACAGAGGCCCCATAGAGCTCATGTGCCCCTTCTGCCGTGTGAGGACACAGGGAGAAGACAGCCATCTATGAACCACAAAGCAGGCTATCAACAGACACTGAATCTGTAGGCACCTTAATCTTGGACTTCCCAGACTCCAGAGCTGTGAGAAATAAATTTCTATGGTTGATAAGCCACCCAGTATATGGTATTCCATTATAGCAGCCCAAATTGACTCAAACAGAACCACAGTTAAGAAAGGTTGCATATAAGAGACACTTGAACCATTTGCCAAAAAGTATTGTTCCATTGCAAGTATTATAAAAGGGAGTCAAGCATGGAATGAGAGATAGACCAAAATAACTTTTAAGGCTTAAACTCAGAGATTTTATGATTCCTGCTGATAACGCATGGAACTTCCAATGTAAAGATTTTTAACAGGTTCAGAGGAACTTCCTGAACTCTCTAGATGGAAGAGAAAATTAAATACTTAAATAATATATTTATCTTTTGCAAAAAATATAGAGAAATGAATGGGAAGTGAAAATGTGACAAAAATCATTCTTTAGGGCTTTGGTTTTTATATCCAAAGGTTAAACAAAAACATACAACCTGTTCTAAGGTAGGTTACAAATTATTGCTGTCCCTAGGATTTCACCTAATTGGTGTATAGATAACATTTTTTTAATTAATTTTTTTGTTTAATTACAGTTATTTGCAGCCTCTCCCCTCCCCTCTCCCTTCCCCTCCCGTCCCACCCCCCAGACCTCCCTCCTCCGATGGGGACAATGGGGAGAAGAGTTTTCAGGAATCACTGTAGAGGACACATGGACAGAACTAAGGGAGAGATAACATTTTTTAAATCCCTGATGACAGCAACTTGCTGAGAGAAAAAGCAAGTCCATTATAATGGCCTATAAATTAATATATTATTTATTAAGCAAATATTACCCCAAAGTACATCAAAACATCTTAAACATCCACACCATGTGGTTTGGGAAACTAGGTAATTGAAACTCAGAGCTAACAGTCATGGAAGAATCATATGCTCAGCCAATAAATATTTACTGAGCACCTACTATGAGGCCAGCATTGTTTGAATCACTGGACATTAACAAAAAATAGGTGTGTTGATTTGTGTACAGTAATTCCTTCTGGAGCTTGATCAATACAGTTGAAAGAACCTCTATCATTTCCAAACTATTTGCATTTGTGGCCAGTTCTACTTTAAGGCCTTATTTACCTTACTATATTAAAGACATGGAATATTACAGGTAGAGGTTACCTTAAGGGATCACAAGCCTACCCCATACCATTTCACAGATAGCAAAGTTGAAGTGCTGAGAAGTTAAAAATAAATTTTAACTATTACTGCCAGGGCTAGAACCTTATTTCTGAAAATCACATCAATAAAACCATGTCTCCCCAACGCCCACACTCACTTCCTCACTTCCACCCCCTTTTGATTAGCTTTTCAATAATCAGTTCTGCATTTTCTTTTTTATATATTTTATTGATTATGCTATTACAGTTGTCCTAATTTTCCCCCTTTGTCCACCTCCACCCAGTAGCCCCCATTCCCTCCAGCATTCTCCTCTTAGTTCATCTCCATGGGTCATGCGTATTAGTTCTTTGGCTTCTCCATTTCCTATATTGTTCTTAACATCCCCCTGCTTGTTCTGTACCTACCAATTTGTACTCCATTAATCCCTGTGCCTTTTCCCTTTTTCTCCCCTTTCCCCCTTCTAACTGGTAACCCTCCAAATGATCTCCTTATCTATGATTGTTTCTGTTCTGCTTGTTTGCTTAGTTTGTTTTTTATATTCGAGTGTTGATAGTTGTGAATTTATTGCCATTTTAATGTTCGTAGTTTTGATCTTTTTTCTTAAAAAGTCTCTTTAACATTTCATGCAATAATGGTTTGATGATGATGAACTTTTTTAGCTTTACCTTGTCTGGGAAGCACTTTATCTGCCCTTTGATTCTAAATTCTAGCTTTGCTGGGTAGAGCAACCTTGGATGTAGGTCTCTGCTTTTCATCACTTGGAATACTTCTGGCCAGTCCCTTCTTGCCTACAAAGTTCCTATTGAGAAATCAGCTGACAGTCATATAGAAACTCCTTTGTAGGTAATCATCTGATTTTCTTTTGCTGCTTTTATGATTCTTTCTTTATCTTTAACCTTTGGCATTTTAATTATGATGTGTCTTGGTGTGGTCCTCTTTGCATCCATCTTGTTTGGGACTCTCTGTGCTTCCTGGACTTCTATATCTATATCCTTCCCCAAATTAGGAAGTTTTCTTTCCTTATTTTTTCAAATAATTTTTCAATTTATTCCTCTTCCTCTTCTCCTTCCAGCACCACTATGATTTGAATATTGGTGGGTTTAAAGTTGTCCCAGAGGCTCCTTACCCTATCCTTGTTTTTTTGGATTATTTTTTCTACTTGCTGTTCTGATGGAATTTTTTTTCTTCCTTATGTTCCAAATCATTGATTTGATTCTCAGCTTCATCCACTCTACTGTTGATTACCTGTAAATTTTTATTTCACTTCGTGTCTCCTTCTCTTCTGATTGGATCAATGTATGCTGTTGAAGTACAAAATGAGTTCCTTGAACATCCTAATAACCAGTGTTTTGAACTCTGCATTTGATAGATTGCTTAA
This sequence comes from Micronycteris hirsuta, assembly GCA_004026765.1. Taxonomy (NCBI): domain Eukaryota; kingdom Metazoa; phylum Chordata; class Mammalia; order Chiroptera; family Phyllostomidae; genus Micronycteris; species Micronycteris hirsuta. Next base: position 41,653 of record PVJI01008788.1, read on the forward strand.
CTCCATTTTGCTTAGTTCTTTTTCAGGAGTTTTGTTCTGTTATTTTATTTGGGCCATATTTCTTTGTCTCCTCATTTTGGCAGCCTCCCTGTGTTTGCTTCTGTGTATTATGCAGAGCTGCTTTGACTCCTTGTCTTAGTAGCATAGCCTAATGTAGAAAAGCACACCCATAAATTCGATGGGGCAAAGACTTAGGTAATCACCCTGGTGGGCAACCGATGTGAACCAGGTAGATGGAGTCACCAATATGGTGTTGTCCTGATGCCAAATACTTCAGTTTCTCCCCATATGCCACTGGTGCCCTTCCAGCTGTTGCCCCAGTGCTGGAGCCCAGAGGGAGTTCATCTGCATAAGTCCTAAGACAGTCGAGGCCCCTTTAGGAGGAGACACCTGATAATCCTGTAGTTTCTTCTGCCACCCCAACCCCCACTGGTTTTTGCATCTAGAAGTTTTGTACCTGTATGGAGACTTATCTTCCTGGCACCGGAACCCTGGGCTAGGTGGTCTGGTGTAGGGCTGGAATCCCTTACTCCTGAGATATCTCTCCCAATTTTTATCTATCACATGTGGGTGTGGGGCCACCCATTCCATGTCTCCACCCTTCCTACCTGTCTGAATGAATGAATGTGACTTCTTTAATTCCTTGGTTATTGGACTTCCCATACAGCTCAATTTTCTGATGATTCTGGGTGATACTTGTTTTGTAGTTTAGTTGCAATTTTTGTTGTGCTTGTGCAAAGAGGCAAGTTGTGTTTACCTACACCTCCATCTTGACCAGAAGTCTGCATTTTTCTCTAAAATAAACAGCAAATTTTCTATGACCCATGGGCACTTGGCACAGATTTAAAACACTGAACTTAATGATTGCAAGTATCTTTCATCATGTGTGGGGGGAAAAGGGTGGAAGCTGGCAAAGATCAAGTTAATTTAGGCATTTAGCTAAAACATCCAAAATTCCAGGAAGATATTGGGGAAGTTTTATCTCAATTGTCTGACTGCTGGTGAGGAGAATGTGTCATCTTAAAATTTCTATTCAGAATTTTAATTAAATTGTAGCCTGCAGCAAAATAGAAAAGCATTAAAATCAAACGCTAGTGTCTCTTTATTTATTTTATGGGCTCTCATCTCTAACTAGATCTCGCTGAAATAATTAAACTTCTTTTCAGCAAATGGACTGTTCAGGCTGTTTGGTTTAATGCTTCTTATAACCTGGCAAGTATGTGCTTTATACTTCAGTTGATTTCTGCTCTCCCTCACACCATGCCACCCCCCACCACATACATACTTTTCTCTCCTAACACAAGTTGGCTAGAAGGTTTCTGTAGATCGGAATGGCATTAATGCATCTGTAGGCCAAAGCAACATCACATAGACTGGCGGAGATTGTTGGAGGCTAAGCACACTGCATTTGATATTAATGGGTCAGAAGCACTTCTAGATTGAAATTGGTGAAGGTAGAGAGGACACACTGTAGTAAATGAGGCTGATCTGAGACTAATGCCCGAAATCTCATATGTACTGACTCACTGTATCACACGAAGAGAAAATTGCTTTTTATAAAGTACAGAAGCCACATTGGAGGAGGAAACAGCAGAATTTACCTTGGGAGTAAGTGTGTGTGTGTGTGTGTGTGTGTGTTTGTGTGTGATGAGATGGGGATCCTGTTTAGTAAAATATCAAATACATTTTAGGGATAAAAGCCAAAGCCAGGGGCATAGTCAGAAATGGGAAAATTTGGTCAAAGGAGGTCTAACTGCCTATATAATAAAATAGAAAATAGCTCTTTCTAGGGACAAAGAAATTATTCTGGTGCACAATTATTTTTTGCTTCCTTTGAACAGAGCCCCACCTCAGAAATGGGAGAGGAAAGGGAAGTATATGAGAGAATAGATATTAGAAAACAAACTTTGGAGTTCTAATAGCTAACTTCTAATGTGTGTTTACTGTGATCTTCCAAGCACCAGGCTAAGTGCCTTTCCCCATTATCTCATTCAATCTTCCCAACAGACTTGTGAAACAAGGACCATTAGTTTCCTCATTTTACAGATCTAAAAAGTGTGGTTTAGCAACATTAAATGACTTATTGAAGGTCTCATAGTTACTAAGTGGCAGAGCTGGCATTCATATTTGTCATCCCTGTTCTCCTCCAAATAAAAGGGGGAAATAGTGTGAACATTTAAAATCTGGGCCTACAGCACTGGTCAGTGTGGCTCGGTTGAAGTGTCATCCCATGATCAAATGGTTCCAAGTTCAATTCCTAGATCAGGCACATACCTAGGTTGTGGGTTTGATCCCCATTCCAAATGCGTACCATCCATAGTCCAGGCTCATACAGGAGGCAACCAATTGGTGCTTCTCTCTGTCATCAATCTGTCTCCCTTCCTCTTCCCCCACCCCTTCTAAAAGCAATGAAAAAATGTCCTTGGGTGAGGACAAATTTTTTTTTTTAATCTGCACCTATAAGCTATTAGTCTCACTTAAGCTGAATAAAAATGACAGTGAGAATGCTTAATGCTGGTGAATGGTGTCAGATAGCAGGTACTTATTGCATGCCAAGCATTGTGCTAAGCACTTTCCAAAAGTCAATTCTTTTTATTTTTTAAATATATTTTATTGATTATGCTATTACAGTTGTCCCATTTTCCCCCTTTCTCCCCCTCTGCCCCCATATGTCCCCACTCCCCGCCCTTTAGTTTTTGTCCATAGGTCATACACATAAGTTCTTTGGCTTCTACATTTCCTATACTATTTATAACTGCCCCTTGTCTGTTTTCTACCTACCATTTATGCTACTTATTCTCTGCACCTTTCCCCCCCTCTCCCGCTACCACTTCCCTGTTGATATCCCTCCATACCTTATATAAATCCCTTTAACATTTCATACAGTAAAGGCTGGGTGGTGATGAACTCCTTGAACTTGACCTTATCTGAGAAGCACTTTATCTGCCCTTCCATTCTAAATGAGAGTTTAGCGGGATAGAGTATTCTTGGATGTAGGTCCTTGCCTTTCATGACTTGGAATACTTCTCTTCAGCCCCTTCTTGCCTGCAAGGTCTCTTTTGAGAAATCAGCTGACACTCTTATGGGAATTCCTTTGTAGGTAACTGTCTCCTTTTCTCTTGCTGCTTCTAAGATTCTCTCCTTATTTTTAATCTTGGGTAATGTAAATATGATATGCCTTGGTGTGTTCCTCTTTGAGTCCAACTTCTTTGGGACTCTCTGAGCTTCCTAGACATCCTGGAAGTCTATTTCCTTCACCAGCTCGGGGAAGTTCTCCTTCATTATGTGTTCAAATAAGTTTTCAATCCCTTGGTCTCCCTCTTCTCCTTCTGGCACCCCTATGAGTGGAATTTTGGGACATTTAAAGATGTCCTGGAGGTTCCTAGGCCTCTCCTCAGTTTTTTGAATTCTTGTTTCTTCATTCTTTTCTGGTTGGATGTTTTTTTTCTTTCTGCTGGACCACTCCGTTGATTTGAGTCCCAGTTTCCTTCTCATCCCTATTGGTTCCCTACAGATTTTCCCTAATTTCTTTTATTGTATCCTTCATTTGTTCAACTAATTGTGACCATCTTTCTTCCAATCCTGTGAGCATCCTGATTACCAGTGTTTTGAGCTGTGCATGTGATAGGTTGGCTATCTCTTTGTCACTTAGTTGTATTTTTTCTGGAGCTTTGATGAGTTCTTTCATTTGGGCCATTTTTTTCCTCAGTGTGCCTGTTACTTTAAGGGGTGGAGCCTTAGGTGTTCACCAGGGCAGAGCAACCCATGTTGTTGTGTTGTGATGCAGCCTGTGGGGGAGGGTCCTGAGAGAACAATGTGCTTGCTCCACACTCCGCACTTACACTGCTACCCACAAGCAAGTTGGGCCCCTCTTTGCTGGCTCCGGGGTCGGTGGGCAGGCCTGCACAGTTCCAAGTCCCTGTGGGTCTCTCCAGTGAACTCTCCTGTGAGGCTGGGAGTTCCTCCCACTGCCGCCTCAACCCCCACAGGTGTTTTTAATTGGTGGTTTGAGGCTTTATTTCCCTGCATTGGTGGGTTGTGCAGTCCATTCTGCTTCCCGCTTTTTCTCCCGGTTTATCTGCACGCAAATGAGGGACCCCCGATCCACCAGTCTTGGCCCCACTGGGTCCGGGTGGGCTAGCCACAGGTTTCGTGGAGTGCACTAGCTGCATTTTGGTCAGTTGCGCCCACCGCGGGTCTCTCTGGGCAGCTGTAGCATTGCTGGTACCACTCCACAAACCGCCGTCTTGCTGCGCATTCTCTGCCCAGCTCCGCCCCACTTACCGGTCTGGATGAACATGTCTTCTTTAACTCCTTGGTTGTCGGACTTCCACTCAGTTCGATTTTCTGTCAGATCTGGCTGTTTTCGTTTATTTAAATTGTTGTTTTTCCTCTTTTGGTTGTGTGAGGAGGCACAGTGTGTCTACCTACGCCTCCGTCTTGGCCGGAAGTCCCATAAGTCAGTTCTTTTAATCCTTATAACTTTTTGGGGGAAATATTTTTTAAAGATATTATTTATTTTTAGAGAGGGAAAGGGAGGGAGAGAGGGAGAGAAACATCAATGTGTGGTTGCCTCTTGAGCTTCCCCTACTGGGGAACCTGGCCCACAACCCAGGCATGTGCCCTGACTGGGAATCGAACCCGTGACCCTTTGGTTTGCAGGCAGGCACTCAATCCACTGAGCTACATCAGCCAAGGCTGGGGAAATTTTTTATTCACTCTCTTACACAAATGAAAAAAATGGAGTCTTCAAAGTTAAGCAAGTTGCCCAAAGTTACATAGCTAGGAAATGGAAAAGCTGCAGAGTAAAAGCAGCTCCCCCACCCCAAAACATAGTGCAACACTAGGGAATGAGATAGCTACCAGTAGGACCATCCCTCTAGTGAGCTGTGGCCCAGAATCTTTTGGAACCCTGATATTTAATAAACAAATTTTATATTGATCCCTATTCTAAGCTATGATCTATCATGGAAAACTAAGTATTGGGACACTCACAGAGTGGAGACATAATAGAGGGTCAAGAAATATTTGGTGACTAAATGGATAGATGAATGGAGTCTAATCAGAAGGTTTCCATTTTTTTCATTCTGTGGCCCTGTAAGTTCCATATCTCTATGATGAGTTGAATCCTTTCATATGAGTTTTAAATGCACTAAGTTTTGTATAGTAAAGCTGATCAATACGAGAAAGGATTTATTTGTGCTTAGATAAATAGAATGCGGAAAAATCTAAAGCAACTAGCTCTAGCAAGGTCCTTAGGAAGGAGAAGTTGGCTGTGGGGTCCAGGCATCTGGAAAGAAGAGTTAAAAATGCCAAGAGAAAGGGTAGTGTAGGAGCTGAAAAGGAACTAACATTTTCTATACCTACTATGCACTATGTCTTTTTTGATACTATAAGGCATTTTATCCTCACCACTATCCTCGGAGGCAGGTTTCATTATCTCTATTTTATAAATAATAAAATTGAGGCTCATAAATTAAGTAACTCACCCAAAGTCTCATATACAGGAAGTAGTGGAACTTGTCTGAATCTTCTTAGAGTACTCACCGCCTCTTCAAGTAGAGAATTGAAAACAGAAGTGCATTTTCACTGAGTGAGGAAAAGAAAAAAATTGAGGTTTAGAAAGACAAAAAATATGGTGAAAAACTTGTGAAAAGGCCCAAATGAAGAAAAATTATATTTTAGGAAGCTTGAAGATAGGCCTTGACCAAGTAAGATAATCTTTAGGAAACTGGTGAAGCCTGGTTTCTAAATTCTCTATTATGTTACCCATATTTCCCCACTTGGTGATTGTAGCAACTAAATCTGGAGAAAAATAGTGTCAGCTACAGCCAGGAAGACAGATCAGAGCCAGCAATGCAGGATGGTGGCTAAGAAAGATTAACAGTGCTACAAGAACCCTGCTCACAGATATTTCCCCAGGCTTTGGATGGCAGAAGAGAATGACAGGGCTTGCTGCCAGCCCTCAAATTCTATCTCATCACATCTATTGCCTTTATTCCTGATAATCTGGTCTTATATATACAGCTACCAACAATTAGCTTTTTCAAGTATGTTTGTTTAGCCCTGGCTGGTGTGGCTCAGTGGATTGAGTGCCCAACCTATGAACTAAAGGGTTGCTGGTTCATTCCCAGTCAGGGCATATGCCTGGGTTGCAGGCCTGGTCTCCAGTTGGGGGCATGTGAGAAGAAACCACATGTTCATGTTTCTTTCCCTCCCTTCCCCTTTCTCTAAAAATTTATTTATTCTTCATAGTTTTGGTCTTCTGTTTCTTAAATAAGTCCCTTTAACATTTTATATAATAATGGCTTGGTGACGATGACCTCCTTTAATTTTTTCTTGTCTGGGAAGCTCTTTATCAGCCTTTCAATTCTAAACGATACCTATGCTGGGTAGAGCAATTTGGCAGTAGGTCTCTACATTTCATGACTTTGAATATTTATTGCCAATCCCTTCTGGCCTGCAAAGTTTCTTTGGAGAAACTACCTGAAAGTATTTTTTTTTACAAAATTTTATTTATTTATTAACAGAAGGAAATGGAGGGAGAAAGAGAGGGAGAGACACTTCAATGTGTGGTTGCCTCTAGTGTGACCCCTACTGGGGACCTGGCCTGCAACCTAGGCATATGCCCTGACTGAGAATCGAAACAGCAACCCTCTGGTTCACAGGCTGGTACTCAGTCTACTGAGCCACAGCAGCCAGGCTCAGCTGATAATCTTATAGGAATTCCTGTGTAGGTAACTAACTTCTTTTCTCTTGCTGCTTTTAAGATTCTCTTCTTATCTTTAACCTTTGGCATTTTAATTATGATGTGCTTTGGAGTGGGCCTCTTTACATCTATCTTGCTTGGAACTCTCCATGCCTCCTGGACTTGCATTTTTATTTCCGTCACCAAATTGGGGATGTTTTCTTTCATTATTCTTTTTCAAATAGAGTTCCAATTTCTTGCTCTTTCTCTTCTCCTTCTGGCACCCTTATGATGCGAATGTTGGAACACTTGAAGTTGTCCCAGAAGCTGCTTATACTATTCTTGGTTTTTCAGATTCTTTTTTCTTCTTCTTGTTCTGTGTGGCTGTTTTTTGCTCCCTTATGTTCCAAATCATTGATTTGATTCTCAGCTTCATCTGCTCTACTGTTGTTTCCCTGTAAATTGTTCTTTATTTCAATAAGTGTATCCTTCATTTCTGACTGAATCTTTTTTATACTGTTGAGGTCCTCACTAAGATCCTTGAGCATCCTTATAACCAGTGTTTTGAACTCTGCTTCTGATAGATTACTTACCTCCATTTCATTTAGCTTTTTCTGAAGTTTTGATCTGTTCTTTCATTTGGGCCATGTTTCTTTGTATCCTCATTTTGACAGCCTCCCTGTATTTGTTTCTATGTTTTAGGTAGACATGTTTTAACTCTGTGTCTTGGTAGTGTGGCCTAATGTAGTAGGTGTCCTATAGGGTCCAGTGGCACAGTATGCCCTATCTCTGAACCTGAGTACTCGAGGTGCACCCTTTGTGTGAGCTGAGTACACCCTCCTCTTGTAGTTGAGCCTTGGTTGCTGTTGGCAGATCAATGGGAGGGATTTACCCAGGCCAGTCAGCTGCAAGGACAGGCTGTGACCACATCCACCAACCTCTGCCATCCATGGAGGATCAGCTGTTCAGGGACAGGGTAGTGGTGGTCCAACATGGTCTGTAACTGTCCACTGGGTGCACTGGCCCTGGGGTTTCCCATGTGGTGTAGGCCAAGATCAGCCCCCACCTGTGTTTTTCCCTGGATCACCCTGCCTGCATTATAAAGCAATCTGAGATGGCTGCTACTTGTGCTGGGCTTGGAGGTTCCCAGGCAAAGCCAAGCTGTGTAGCTGGGCTGCTAGTACCAGGCCTGAGGCTAACTGAGGCCAGCTGCTGCTTGTTTGATAGGATTTAGGAAGTTGTGAAGTATGAGCCAAGACTAGTCATTTATATGGAAATGCAGCTTGAGTAGGCCCATAAGTTGGGTGGGGTGTAGTCTCTGAGGATCTCCAAGGCAGGTCAAACGGTGTTAGCCAGGTTAATGGAGTCTCAGATATGACACCAACTTGTCAACTCTGTGGGGCTTAGAAAAGAGACAGTGGCCTCTGCTCACCTTGATGCCAGACACTTCCGTTTCTCCCTGTATGTTACTGGTGACTTTCAAGCTGCTACCCTGGTGCTGGAGCTCAGAGGGAGGGAGTCTGAGTAGGTGAGTCCATGTGTGGGTTCTTTAGGAGGAACTGCTTGGGGCTCCAGAGGTTTCTTCTACTGACTCAAACTCCACTGGGTTTTTCAGCCAGAAGTTGTGGGGACTTATCTTCCTGGCACTGGAACCCTGGGCTAGAGTCCTGGTGTGTGGTTTGCACTCCTCACTCCCAAAGTATCCCTCCTGAACTTTTATCCACCACATGTGGGTAAGGGACCAGCCCATTCTGCATCTGTGCCTCTCCTACCAGTCTGGATGGATGCGGTTTCTTTAATTCTATGGTTGTCAGAATTCCATTCAACTCGATTCCTGCTGGTTCTGAGTGATAGTTGTTCTATACTATAGTTGCAATTTTGATGTGGTTGTACAAAAAGGCAAGCCACGTCTGCCTACACTGCTATCTTGACCAGAAGTCTGAGATTTCTTATAACAGTATGTAATAGGGTCTAACATGCCTCCTTGAAAATACTCAGTACTATATTTTAAAAATTAAAATTAAAAACTCTTCACCATGACTCCACTTACGAAAAAATGGCTCAGGACACACAATATACACAAACTCTTCAAAAATCTTGGTAAAATTGGCAATCTGTGATCCAATTGTCTCAGTGTTATCCTATAGATCAGAAGTTTGAGAAAACTGTAGAATTTTAGGATCTCTGAGCTGAGGGGATCCTTCAAGATTAGTCTAGTTTACATCAGTGAGCTGTGAGAATGCTGGGGAAAATTAATGATTGTCAAGATCCTATGAATGTATACATCTTCGGAGAATTTTCTTAAGTGGGTCTTTGGAAGACCACTACTGGAATTGACTGCCTTCTTGCAAGCTGGAGCAAAATGTGAATTTATTCCACAAGCAACTAATTGTAACAGGAATAAAGCTAATTTCAGCCTGGGACTAGGGTATAAACTTATGCATATTTGTTCAAAAAATCATGCTGCATCATTAGGGTAATGAGTCAGCCAAAGATGATGAAAAATTAATCTGTTCACATAAAGTTAATCTGTTCTAATTTCTGATTATGCTCAAGTGGTTATGGTCCCAAAAGTTCAGTGTATTGTTCTATTCTTGCCATTTTATTGACTCACTGAGTTGAGAGCACTAACTCAACCTTTCTGTGTCTCTTTAATCATCTACAAAATCTAGGTTACAAATACTTAACTGTGTACAAAGCCATTTTTCAGTTCACCAGTGTCTTTCACAGTATAACAAACCACCTCCTCAGTCAAAATAATAATGCTTTTGTTAAAACACATTAACTCCAAAAATAGACTTCAATTGAATTTGATGATTATTTCTTTAAGCCTAGGATAATGGGAACACAAGTGAGAATCAAAAAATACAATTCTTCCTTGCTGGTATAGCTCAGTGGATTGAGCTCGGGCTGCGAACCAAAGGGTTGCTGGTTCGATTCCCAGTCAGGGCACATGCCTGGGTTGCAGGCCATGTCCCCAGGGGGGCCACGTGAGATGCAACCACACATTGCTGTTAAGAAAAAAAAATACAATTCCTGCCCTAAAACAGTGATTCATATACACTAGTTCACAGAAGTGGACTAGGCTATGGCAATGTTTTTCCAAGTCGTGGAAAAATGTAAAGAAAAACAAGGATAATAAAGAGGAAGTTTCATGATTAAATTTATATTTAATTTTATAAAATTTCCTTTATTATAAGTTTCTTATAAATATTTCTGTTCCACTTTTTTTCTTGGCACTGAAATGTTCCTTATTTTGTGGTGGTAGTTGTCTTTTTAACATCCTCACTTAGCAAAACAAAAAATGGCTACTCTAGGTCAGCCCATTTTTTTTTAATATCATTGACCCATTTAACTCAAAATATATGAGAACCACTAAATCGCTTATACCTACTTAAAGAATATGATTAATCTAATTTATAGTTTAGTCAATAAAATTGCTTTAATTTGTTTTTTAGAAGTTTGGGTTCTGGAAATTGTTTGTAGTTGTAATTAGAAGTTCCAAAAAATAAAACAGGTTTTAAGCTAAAGCTACTGCTAAAAACAAAAGAACAACAAAAGGAGCAAAGCCAATAATGACCAAATGGTGACTGGCATGTAGAAGACCTTCAATAATTATTTGTTGAATAATTTTAAAAAGTATCAATGAAATGAACATAGATTTAAGAAATACCTAGCCAGCACGTACTAAAAAAAAAAAAAAAAAGAAAAAAAAAAGACTTGCCCTGGCCATTGTAGCTCAGTTGGTTGGAGCATCATGCCATAAACCAAAAGATCACAGGTTTGATTCCCAGTCAGGGCAACACCTAGGTTGTGGGTTTGATTCCCCACTGGGGTGCATAAGGGTAGCAACTGGTTGATGTTTCTCTCCCACATCAATTTTTCTCTCCCTCTCTCTCTCCCTCCCTTCTTTTATCTCTGAAATCAATAAATATATTTGTTTAAGTCTTAATAAGCAAAAGGAGGATTTTCACCCTTTGGTTACAATAACAAGAAAATGGATTCTCTTTTCTAATTTTTCCTTTCAATTAGAGATCATTCCTGAGTAGTATATGCCTAGGAAAAGCCTGTAGCACATATGTTCTCTCTTGCCAAAAGGAAATAAAAAGAAGCAAAGGAAGCTGAAATCATTTAGGAAATTATTTAGACTCATAAAAGTTGGGGTTAGAGACTTTAGAAATCACCCAACCCATTCCCTTCAATTTACAGATAAAGAAACAGGTTCAGGAAAACTTGCCCAAGTTGCCCATGCTTTGGAGTTTGGACCATGAGAACAAAACCAAGAAGATACGTCTGCCATCTTACAGCTGTAGTATTAGTGTACTCTAATTGCATTGTTTCAAAAAGACCTCTTGAATATTCAAACTACAAACTTAAGTTTTAAAATACTTTCAAGGGTTAGAGGAAACAAAAACATAAAGATAGGAAATGTTCAAATTAGAATTCATAGAGGAGGAAAAGTGTTCTGGGTCTCATGGGCTGTGGGAGAGCAAAGATCCAAGGACCAGAGTGGGTATGATGCCTCTGGGAAATGTTGAGGGGTAGTGATTTATAAGTGATCTGTGAATATATCTGCTATCTTCAAGTCTTATCCTTTGACAACATTCATCAACACTAGATTAGTAAAGAGCTCTCACTATTGAATAGACACTATGACATGGAAAGTCTTGATCAACTGAAGCTTACATTAAAAAATTTTATCAATGTTATCACAAAGATACATCAACAGCCCTAGCTGCTGTGGCTCAGTGGATTGAGTGCTGGCCTATGAACCAAAAGGTCACTGCTTCGATTTCTAATCTAGGACACATGCCTGGGTTGTGGCCCAGGTCCCCAGTAGCGGGTATCTGAGAGGCCACTACACATTGATGTTTCTCTCCCTATCTTTCTCTCTCCCTTCCCCTCTCTAAAAATAAATAAATAAACTCTTTAAAAAAAGGATACATCAAGAAAATAGTCTATGTACAAGGCCATCCAATGCATCATTATTTGTAGTGGCAAAGAAGTGGCAGTAAGTCAAATGTCCATTAATCAGAGACTGCTTGAATAAACTATGGTATATCCACACAATGGATATACGTAGCTATTTTTCTAAACTAAAAGAATGAGAAAGACTTCTATGTACTGTTATGAAATATCAACAGAATCTTATTACAGGAAAAAAGAAAGGGTAAAACAATTTACAATAGCCAAGATTTGGAAGCAGCCCAAGTTCCCAGCAGTAGATGAGTAGATAAAAAAGCTGTGGCACATTTATGTAGTGGAATACTACTTAGTCATAAAAAAGAAGGAAACCTTACCTTTTGCAACAGCATGGATGGACCTGGAAAGTACTACACTAAATGAAATAAGCCAGGAACATAAAGACAAATACAATATGTTTTTACTTGCACATGAAATTGAATGAATAATATAAACTAACAAACAAAAGAGAAGCAGACTCATACTTACAGAGAACAGACTGACAGCTGTCAGAGGGGCGGGGGGTTGGGGGACTACGTGAAAATGGTGAAGGGATTAAGCAAAAAACCCCAACTAGACATAGACAACAGTATTATGATTACCAGAGAGAAAGAGGGGTGGCGGAATGTGGAAGAGGGCCAAGGAGGGATAAATGGTGGTGGAGGGAGACTTGACTTTGTGTGGTAAGCATGAGATGCAGTATGTAAATTATGTGTTTTAGAGTTATACACTTGAAAACTATATGTTTTATTAATTAATGTCACCCCAATAAATTCAATTTTCAAAAGCCAGAATAGCGGTAACACTTGATATGGAGCATAGTACCTGGAAGGGGGCATGAGAGGGGCTTTCAGGGTGTAAATATGTGACATTCTGGGTTGCCCACTTTGTTTCATTGGTTACATGGGTATGTTTACTTTGTGAACATTCATCAAGTTGCACCCTTACAATTAGTGTAATTTTCAGTTTGTTTTACTGCAATCAAATTTATATTTAAAAAATTCTGTTGTATCCATATGACTACATCTATGATGTAGTATTAAATAAAAAGAAGGGTGCAGAATGGGGAAAAAGGCAATGCTTGTAGCAATGCCATCTTTTGAGTAGCACACTCTAAAGGAAACACTGCTTATATTTTCAAAAAAAGACAAAGAAAAGATGAATAACCAACAAAGATACTTACCTATAGGGGAAAAATGGGACAGATTGGAAGAGTCAGGGATAGCCTTGAGACTTCTTTAAATATACCTTGTTATACTGTATACTTTGACTTTGGAACAAAACTAATCAAAAAGAAAAAACCTGAAAGTAGAAAGCAAACTGAAATCAATGAAATTAACTTTTTACTAAATTGGGGACACACCTATATAGAGAAGATAATTATTTCAACTTGACTTTAAAACACAAAATGTTGTACGTACAACCCTAATTGGATATAATCTCAGGGCACAGAGAACCACAAAAAATTCTAAACTGCATCCAGTAGTTTTATTGTTAACAGTAACATCATTGTTTTTATTTGGGAAATATTACACATAACTAATATTATAGGTAATGCTATTAATGATAAAAACACCAAACAATCCAATTTAAAAATGGGCAGAGGACCTGAACAGACACCTCTCCCAAAAATACATACAAATGGCAAACAGATATATGAAAAGATGTTCGACCTCACTAGCTATTAGGGAGATGCAAATCAAAACTACAATGAGATACCACCTAAAACCTATTAGAATGGCTATTATCACCAAGACAAGTAATAACAGTGTTGAAGAGGTTGTGGAGAAAAAGGAACCCTCATTCACTGCTGGTGGGAATGTAAACTGATACAGCCACTATGGAAAACAATAAGGAGGTTCCTGAAAAAAATTAAGAATAGAATTACCATACGATCCAGCAACCCCTCTTCTGGGTATCTACCCAAAAAACTCAAAAACATTTATTTGCAAGCATATATGCACCCTTATGTTCACTGCAGCATTAATCATGGTGCCCAAGACACAGAGACAACCAAAGTGCCCTTCCACTGATGATTGGATAAAGAAGATGTAGAACATATATACAATGGAATACTACTTGGCCATAAGAAAAGATGAAATACTGCCATTTACAACAACATGGATGGACCTCAAGAATATCATGCTAAGCAAATTAAGTCAGACAGAAAAATTCAATAACCATGTGATTTTGCTCATATGTGGGATATAAAGCTGAAAGCAACAAATGAACAAACAAGAAAAATAAATAAAAACTCAGAGACAACAGTATGGTGGTGATCAGAGGGAAAGGAGGAGGAGGTAGTAAAGGGTAAAGGGGATCAAATATATGATGACAGAAGAAGATTGGACTCTGGATGGTAAATACACAATGCAATATACAGATAATATATTATAGAATCATACATAGGAAACCTATATAATTTTATTAGCCAATGTCACCTCAATAAATGTAATAAATAAATAACCAAGATACTAAAATAAAGAAGAAACAAATATAAATTCAATATTAGATAAAACCCCTATAATTTTACATTTAAATTACAAATACCACCATAACCTCATATTTTCTTTTTTTTTAAACAAAAGGGTAATTCCTAGCCCTGCCTACTGACAAGTCCTAGAAGCAATGACCAGCTAACAACAATGAGCACCCTGGCACACACACAACTGTAATCTGTGAAAATCATTCCTCAATATATAAGACCAGGATTCCTTAGAGAAATGGCTGACTCCAGGACTTGCCTGGAATGCCTTCTTGTGCTAGAAAGCAAGAAGCTATCAGCAATACTGTGGTCACATCAAAAGGCCTCAGGAGTAAACTTCATTGCAGGAATACTACACAAGAGTGCACTCCGAAGGCAACTCCCATCCTGTGGGAAGACCGCTGCACTTGGAGGCAAAAGCCCTGGAGTCACACCTTTGCTGCACCTCTTACCTCAGGGCACTTACTGACACATGCAAGTTTGTGTCTAAATCTATAAAACACATTATGCTGTGACTTTAACGGCACTGTGACAAGAACGAGGTGAAAGAAAGGATAAATGTGCTTTGTGACTCGTGGTCTATAACTTACATGTGTTCAGGAGGACTGGATGCACTTCCACACTCACCTCAGGAGTAAACTTTAAAGGGCTTCTCACTGGCCTAATATGGGACAATTTGGAGATCAAAGTGAAAAATCACAGTGATTTATTGAGACATATTAAATATATAAAAATCCATAAATTCATAATGAGCTAATAAAAATGCATTAGTCACCATTGGAGCTTACTAAGACACCAAATCATTCTGAAAATGTGTAAGTAAAAGGCAAAAATTAAGCAGCTGTCATACCTTCCTATAAGAACTGTATTTCAAGATAACCACATAATTGATGAGGGAAATTTCTTCTTTGTAGAATTCTAATTAATAAATGCAGAAGAAATGACAGCATTGGAAAAAATCACCATTCTCTTACCTTTAATGAAATAATGGATCTAAGTAATGATCATCAGTAGGTGCTAAAATCATTAAATTAAAGGGTGATGAAATACTTTATAATGCAGGAATCAGGCTGACACCACCTGAACCCCACTGATCAATCTTAATATTATAGAAAGTGAGACAGAGATATTATAGGCCTCCTGATGTACTGCAGTGGAATAAACACCACCACTGATCACAAATTCTTAACTTAAAAAGTGAACCTAAATCTTGTCAAATCTCTAGAAAAAAAGATAGTTGTGAAAACAGAGTTTTATTTGTATGTGATTAAGGAGTAAAAGAGCAAATCAATTCTCAGAGCTGGGGCCACTTGGCTGTCCTGAACCTCACTCCTGTAGAATCAGTTTGCCCCAAGCTCTGGAACAAATCCTGTTTTATGCATTAAGGAGAAATTAAGGAGCCTGAGTTTCAAAACTCACATGACTGCATGCAATCAACCTGGCTGCTGACCCTGCTATAACGTCATGCCTTGTATTCCAGATGCAATTATTATTGCCTTCTCAGTCCCTTTAAGTCTCTAGCTGGCTAATTTGCACCCTCAACTGCTCTGAAATAGGGGCTCTAATTTGCACCAGTATTTTGGATGACTATAGCCTTGACCTTGAATCCCAACCCAACTGCTGGGCCTCCACTCCCCATTTTTCTTTTTTTTCCCACTCCCTATTTCGGACCATCTACTTGAATCCTTCTACCTTGCCTGCTCCCAGGCTGCCTGTTTTTAACTTTTTTTCCACCTTGTTAGGTGTTTCTCAACCTAGAAATCTTGCATTAAGTTGACCCATACTGTTAAAATTTGGATTAAATATCAGATCTTATACTGCTATTTCATAACATCTTTTTTTTACTTTATTGTTGTTCAATTACAGTTGTCTGCATACTCTCCCCTCCCCTTCCCCTCCAATCCCACCTCCCTTCCCTGCTCCCCTCTCCACCCTTGGTTCTATCCATGTGTCCTCTATAGTGGTTCCTGTAAACCCTTCTCCCCATTATCCCCTCCCCCCTCCCCCCTGTATTTCATAACATCTTGAGGCAAGTTCATGACATTATTCTTGTTTTGAAATGGAACAAAAACAACATGTGAAACACTTGTTTCTGCCCCAGATATTTGGGGCAGCACCACCACAAGGATACTCAATCTACGTTGCTTTGATGAGGAACAGTAAATTCAGCCCAGAATGTTGCTGCAAGGTACTTAGAAAGTGTTCCCACTCTCTCTCCCTCCAAGCCTTGTGTCCTTCCCTTGTCTTCTATCTGTCACTGCTGTGCCCTCCCAGCTATTACTTCCTTCTCCAGTCCATTCTATCCATGCTGTGATGGAAAAGCTTTTTCCTCTCCCTTCCTTTAAAATCCTCAGTAACCATGTCAGTCTCCCAGAAGCTGCTTAATGCTTTCTCTCCGTATGTATGCCCTTCTTCTATTTGTTATACTTTTGTAAAACAGATACGGAAAACCACACAGATGTAAGGCTTAATGAATTCATATAAAGCAAAACTTTTTAACCATTATCAGGCCAAGAAATAGATCTTTGTCGGTCATCCCAGAAGCCCCTTCCATGAGTACTCCCCACATCACAAGCCCCTCCCTTGGCCCATATGTAACTATTGTCTAGACTTTTATAATAAATACTTCTTTGTCTTTAAAAAAGTAGTTCTATCACCTAAATGTGCATCCCTAGATACTATATTTTAGTCTTGCCCATTTTAAAAATTAGATGTGTGTTTTAATCTCTTTTACTCTAATTTCCCTCTATTCTTCTCTTTTCCTTATAATTTACCTGTTGAAACACCTAGGCTATTTGACTAATAGAGTTTCCCAGTCCAGATGTTGCTGATAGGTCTGCTAATCAACTGGTATTTTAATGAACTTAACTTTGCCTTTCTCACTACACTCCCATCATGCTAGGGCAGGCTTGCAGCCACAGGAGCTCTGTGGGAGTTTTCCTCATTCTACTCTCCAGCATGACTGATTGAAAGAAGCCAGTTCCCCTGCTCCCAGCTGCTCCCAGCTGCTCTCAGCTAGGGCACCATCTGGGTGTTTTGGTGACCAACTGGGTGTGGAGCTCACCTGCTTGCCTCCAGTGTCCACCTTATTTTTCCCCTCCCTATTCAAAACATGTGCATTTTGACTACTGAGACCTGGAAAAATAAAAACGGAAGCATCCAGAGTATCATTTCACTTTGGGGTTTAGGGAATCTCATTCCCTCCCATTGATGGCAAATTTCTAGTGATGCATTGGAGGGATTAAGTAACATACAAAGCCCCACCTGAGTTCCTAAATATGAGCCATGATTGTTAAGATCCTGGGTATTTGGTATTCTTTAAAGGTATTTTGAATGTTTAAATATACTTTATAAACCTTTTTTTTAAAGGGGGGTTATATCATAAATGTAACAATAGTTTAGTCACTCTGGGTAAAATTGGGGTTTCACAGTCCCACTTCAAACCCAAATCAAATATAGCATTATTTCTATGAGAAACCAATGCCAAATTCCAAATATACCACTTAGAAAAATATAGCAATGAATCCCCTTTATAAATTTGAGGGCTGCCCACATGGTCAACTATAACATTTTCACTCTGCTTTATGCAAGCTGGAACCTGAAAATTATCTCCTTGAAGCCTTTTCCTTAAAAGGGCTTAGATATTATTACCCCCAAGCATCTCCTAATATAACTTAAAACATCATATCTTTGTCTATATTATCCAAATAACAGAAAGTGGTGGTTCTCCTCCTGTTATGTAAAAGGAAGGCCAAGAGAATTATTGCTTCAGGAAGCTAATGTCCAAAATCTGACCATCGTAGAGAAAGTCACAATACTTACAAACCCCTAAAATCTATAGAAGCCAATACTGTTATTATACAAACTAAGCATCTCTCCAGTGGAAACAACCACTCCCCCAAACCTTCTAAATTTCCAAGCAAGATATAGAATTACTTAGGACTTAAGTGTGAATCAGTGGCAGCTGGGAGATTTTTAGATTTTAAAATATGATAGTCTCCATTTCTTTGCATCCAGTTAATAATCTCTGTTCCACTTTAAAAGGATCACATCAAAGACAGGAGGAAAATGTAATAATAACAAAAAAGATTGATTTCATTCTGGAGCCCCATGGTAATGATTCTTTAGTTCCTTAGACTCATTACAAATCAAATTTAGTCCAAGAACACCAACTCATTTTTAAAGCCTTTCAAGTAAGCCAAATATGGGTATTCAGCCAAGACTCATTCATATTCAGATTTCTAGGACACTGATTTGATAATATACGTTCCTTACAATGCAGGGGTCTACTGAGGCTTAAGCCTCAGGTAACAGAGCTGCAACTGGTATATCTCAGTGAATTGAGCATGGGCCTGTGAACCAAAAGGTCACAGGTTTGATTCCCAGTCAGGGCACATGCCTGGGTTGCAAGCCAGATTCCCTTGTAGGGGCCATGTAAAAGGCAACTACACACTGATGTTTCTGTTCCTCTCTTTCTCCCTCCCTGCCCTTCTCTCTAAAAATAAATAAATAAATATCTTTTAAAGTAGCAGGGCCTTTGAGTGCTATAGCAACAGCATCTACTATCTTTTTTTTAATAAAACCCAGGAGATATTCTGCAGGTTTCTATTTTACTAAATTTTCATTTTCAGTTCTAGCTGTGTTTAATATTCTTGTAATGTTAGCAGGGAGCAAAAGACTTTAGCAAATTTAGGAAGATTCAAAATTTACTATGGGAATACCAGACAGTTCATGAGAGAATATTAGAATGGAAATATAAATGTATTATGTACTCCCTATTTTAGTGTGCTATTATAACAAATAATACAAAAGTGTAGATACTTAAAAAAGACTATTTGGCATAGGTATTTGACACTCTCATCCACACATTAAAAGATAAACATTTAGTAATTTAAATGAATTACCTATTTTATGATCCATGGAAGTGATATGATATTTATATCAAAATATAAAGCTTCAAAGCTAGGATTTTAGAATCTAGTAATTATATTGAAGAGTTAACAAAAATTATATTTTTTCAAGTAAATATTTATATAATCTTGCCATAATGATTAAAATACACATTTATTTCAAGCACATATAGAATATTTATTAAAAATCAACCCTGTGCCCTGGCTGGTGTAGCTCAGTGGATTGAGCATGAGCTGCGAACCAAAGGGTCGCCGGTTCAATTCCCAGTCAGGACATATGCCTGGGTTGTGGGCCAGGTCCCCAGTGGGGGCCACGTGAGAGGCAACCACACATTGATGTTTCTCTCCCTCTCTTTCTCCCTCCCTTCCCTTCTGTCTAAAAATAAATAAATAAAATCTTTAAAAAAAATCAACCCTGTAATAGGCAATAAAGGAAGTCTCAGAACCCACCAAAGAATCCAAATGCTACTGGCCTCATTAGAAAATAACAAAAATAATTTTAAAACATACATTGGAAATGAAAAACATTTCTAAGTGACACATTGACCAAAAAGAAAAAATCATAAGGAAATCAGCGCACAAAACTGTGAAAACACTATGCATCACAACCCAGAGGGATACAGCTAAAGCAGTAGTTATAAGTAAATTTATTCCTCAGATACTTATCTGAGAAGCAAAGATTTTTAAAATTACTGAACATGTTGTATCACTCAAGAAGTTAGAAAAAGAAATAAGTAATAAAGATTACACATATTAATAATTTTTTTAAATACACCTCAGACAAATAATAAAACCAAAAGCTTATTCTCTAGAAAAACTAATAAACTTTAGGAAGAGACTTGGCAAAAATTTTGGGCTCCTCAAGCACAAAACTGATTTTACCTTCAGAACATTTTATGATACCTGTCAAGCGTGTGAAATGTACTATAAAGTATACTATATAAAGATTAGAGTTTCAGACCTACCCAGTAGAGGGTCACAAGAGTATCTATGAGGAATACATTCAGAAAATAGAGGAAAAGATAGAGAAAACTGATGGAAAGAAAATAGATGAAAAATATATCAGAAAAGATGTAAGAGTAGGGAAAAATAATCATTCAAACTATATGATTGAATTATCAGCATATAAGGAATAAGAGATACCAGCAATGTTATTGTATAAAATGTTAGTATAAAAATCTGTTGTATTCCTATACACAAGCAGCAAGTAGAATATGTGAATTAAAAAGAATATAAAACGTTTAACATAGCAACAAAATTATAAGATATATATACCGGTTAATTTTATGAGCCAACCTCAGTGGGCTAAGGGATGACCAGATAGCTGGGAAAACATTATTTCTGGGTGTCTGTGTGGCTATTTCTTGTAGAGATCAGCATTTGACTTAGAAGACTGAGTAAAGAGACATGCCTTCACCTATGTGTGTGGTCATCATTCAATTGATTGAGGGCCCAGAGGAACAAAAAGGCAGAAGGGCAAATTCTCTCTCTTCTTAAGCTGGGATGTCCATGTTTTTCTTACCCTCAGATATTGGAGTTTCTGGTTCTTGGCCTTTAGACTCTGGGACTTACACCAAGTGGCCACCCAGTTCTAAGGCATTTGACCTTGGACTGTGATTTACACCACTGGCTGCCCTGGATCTCAGGCCTTTGGACTCAAACTGAATTGTACGACTGACTGGCTTCCCTGGCTCTCCAGTTTGAGACAGCAGGCTGTGGGACTTCTTGGCCTCCATTATCATAAAAGCCAATTCCTATAATAAACATCCACTTATATCTATATCTACATCTATAGCTATATCTGTCCTATTAATTCTGTTTCTCTGGAGAACCCTAATACAGTATCTAGGAATAAATCAAACAATATTTGCACAAGACCTTAGGGGAGAGAGTAACAAAAATTTACTGAAAAACAAGTGAAGATGTTTAAAAGACAGTATTGTATCATGTCCATGAAAGGAAAAGCTCAATGTCATAAAGATATCGATTCTCCCAAATTAATCCTTAAAGTCAATGCGAGTCTAACAAAAATGCCATCAAAATTTTTGTAAGATTTTATAAATTGATTCCAAAATTCATATGGAGTATCAAAAGGCCAAGAAGAGTTGAGAACTTTCACGAAGAAAAGCAAAAGAGAAGGAAGTTACTTTACAGATTGTACTATAGAATCGTGTAGTCAGGACAATGTGGTAATGGTGCAGGGACAGACAACTATATATAACCCAGCCTAACCAAAAAGAAAACTACAAAACAAACCCATAAAAACTTGATACACGAGAGAAGTAATATTACATATCACTAGAGAAAGGATGGACCATTTGAAAAATGGGGCCAGTTTTCTTTGGAAAAAAAATCAATTCCTACATCCTGCCAAAAATTAAAACCCATGTAGATTTAAAAACCTAAATGTGAAAATTAAACCTAAAATTTTTGTAAGGAAAGAGATAATACTGCCTTTATGACATCAGGGTAGGGGTTTCTTAACAGGACTCAAAATGTATAAAAACATAAGAAAAGATAAGTTTTTTTAACTTTTTAAAAAATTATTTTATTGTTGTTCAATTACAGTTGTCTGCATTCACCCCTCTCCACTCCCCGCACACCAGCCAAACCCACCTCCCTCCCTTGCTTCCACAACCCCCCTTGTTTTTGTCCATGTGTCCAGAAAAGAATAAGTTTGACTCATTGAAATCTAAAATGTATGTACACCATAAAAATTAAAATTGCAGAATGGGAGAAAATATTTACAACACATAACAAAGAATTTATATAAAATATATATCAGAACTACAAATCAGTAGCAATCCAATAGGAAAACAGGCAAATAATAACAGCTTATATGTATCCTATACTTTATATCGGGCACTGTTCTAATTGCTTTACACATGTAAATTCATTTAATCCTTAAAGGATATGAATAGGTAATTCAGAGAAAAGGAAACCCAAGTAGTCAATAACTTTATGAAAATATACTCAACCTCACCAATAACTATTAAAATAACAAGATAAAATAACAGAATAACTGCCTTGGCCAGGTAGCTCAGTTAATTGGAGCATCATTCCATGCACAAAAAGGTCACAGGTCCGATCCTTGGTCAGGGAACATACCTAGGTTGCAATTCAATCCCTAGTCAGGGGAAGTGCAGGAAGCAGCCGATCAATGTTTCTCTTCCTCTCCTTTTCCCTCCCTTCCCCTCTCTCTAAAAATAAATAAATAAATAAATAAGATCTTTTAAAATGTTTTGTAAAAGAATGTTCACTGCAGCAATAGCAAAGAAAAAAAGAAAAACCTAAATGCCTATCAACATAAGAAAAGATAAATTGTGACACAGTCACAGAACAGAGTATCGTTTTACACTAGTGAAGTGCATGAATACAGTTCCATGTATCTGCATGGATGAATTTAATAATTAAACGATAATTTTAAAAAGCAAGTTGTAGAATGTTAAATACAGGGAGTCACCATTAGTAAGGTTAAAATCTATAAAAGAATCTTGTTTACAGATACAGTCATCAGTGTTAAAAGAACTGAAACACACATAACAATGAAAACCATCTAATTCAGAATCCTGGACTGCTGCTGCATGACTTTATGGAACATCACTCACATTGCAGTCCAAAGAACTGTATTCTTGGGAGAAGAATTCACAGACTAAAAGGGAGAAAGAAGTGTCCAGAGGTCTTCAATTGTATCTATAACATTTTATTTCTAAAAAAATAAGTAAATAAAAAGGAAGAAAGCAAGGCAAAACATTCAGATTTGATAGAACTGAATATTGGGCATATGATGTCTATATATCTCCATATGTGATGGGCATATTGCTCTTCATGATGTTTTTCTCTATGCTTTTCTGCATACTTGCAATATATCATAACAAAATATAAGTGGGCATGGGGGAGGATCTCATTAGCAGCACAATGGCTAAAAACAGAATCAAATTATGAGAGAGACAGAAAGAGCAACAGTGAGATGGGGAGTAGTCATCATTGACTGAATTAATTAAAAGATAGTTTCCCTAGATTTTCTTCCAGGAACTTTTGTTAATTTAATTCTTCCTATACATACTATACTCCTACAAATCTATCCTTACTCCCCAGAGCAACCCAGATGTTTCCAGCCTGGGTGTTCCCAAGACCTCCCTCCTTGTGGCCTAGTCTTTCCTTTCAATAGTTAGGGTTCGGGGGAGTGTTTTTTGAGTCCTCCTTCCAAGTACTGCTGGAAGTCTCTTGGTCTTTCCCACAGCTAATATTTATCCTGCACTTAATTACGTGTGTGGCATTGTTCCAAACGTCTAACCACCATTATTTTATTTAATCCTCACACAAAGCAACCATATTAGATAGTTCCATTTTTGTCCACCACTTCCAAGAAGAGGAAATTGAGGCTTAGAAAGTTAATTGATTTCCTCAAGGCCACACTGCTAATAAATAGTGGTCCCCAACTAACCTAATTCCAGAACTCTGAGATTTCAAATTCTTGTTTCAATTAAACTCTTATCTCAGGAACATCTTACCTTCTGTAGTCATTCTTTCTTTGTCCCATTTAAACCTAGCCATAGAATAGGTCTTTTCTATTAATTCCTCTAAACACTAGTATCAAAAGAATATTACATATAGAAGCCATTTGAAAGGAAGGGATCACATTATTCACAGCACTGAGAAAAAAAAGGGCTCAAATGAGAGAGAAAAAACTGGAAGCGAGATAGGAGGGAGCAGAGTCCACATCCTCCTGCCCACTGGTGAAACACCTAGCCAATTTTCTGAGGAACAAAGTGAACACCCAACAGTATTCCAGCATATATGAAGATTGGTGACCAAGATTACAGGGGAAATTGAACAATCAGACGGCGAGACATTAAAACCTGGAGTTGTGAAGAGACCAGCATTAGACCCAGACAAGGGTCAGCCCATAAAACAGAGACAGGGACACAAAATTAACTTCGCTACTCCAGAGAACTTGCAAGGTGGGAGCAGGGAATACCAGTACACCTGCTGAAAGAGGAAATCCACCAACAAAGGAACCACCAACACAAAACAACGGAAGAAGGTGAAGGAGGAAGTGGAACCCACACTAAACTCAATCCAGGACTGAAAGGATAATACAGCAATTGGTGGAGAAAGTACCCACAACAAACAGCTGAATAAAAGTGAGAGAAGTCTCAAAACCTTGTTCACACAGAAGAATCAGCTTCAACACAACCTGTCCACACCCGCACAACAGAATACAAGGCGTAGTGGACCGAGTGACCCTCAGTTAAATAGCTGGAGGAAGGGACCAACCAAAGAAAGACCCAATAACAACCAAAACCCAAAGACATACAGAGAGCCAACATAAATGACAGTCCACGATCAGCGAGCTAAGGAGATTAAGGAGACTACACAACTGAATCTCACAGGTATTCTACCATAGAAGCTCATACCATAAAACGAGGGAGTCAGAACAGACCAATTTAAGAAACAGAGGATAGCAAGAAGAGTCTAACAAACAATGGGAAGACAAAGAAACAATCCCCAAATGAAAGGAAAGGAGGAAACCCCACAAAGAATAATAAATGAAACACAGGCAAGCCAACTATCAGATATTGAATTCAAAGCATTGGTTCTCAGGAAGCTCAAGAAACTCGAGAAACTCGATGAGCTCACAGAAAATTACCAGAAACTACAGGGAAACTAAAATGAATTCACTGCAAACTATGTCAACATGAAAAAGGAAATAGAAACTATCCAAAAGGGACAAGAGGAAATGAAGAATATAATATCTGGACTGAAGAACACAATGGAAGGAATCAAAAGCAGGCTTGATGAAGCAGAGGATCGGATCAGCGAGCTGGAGGACAAGGTAGAAAAAAACACCCAAAATGAGCAAGAACAGGAAAAGAGACTCGGAAAGAATGAAGAGGTATTAAGGGTGTCCTGGCTGGTGTAGCTCAGTGGATTGGGCGTGGGCTAGGAACCAAGCAGATACCGGTTCGATCCCCAGTCAGGGCACATGCCTGGGTTGCGGGCCAGGTCCTCGTGAGGGACATGTGAGAGGCAACCATACATTGCTGTTTCTTTCCCACTCTTTCTGCCTCCCTTCCCCTCGCTCTCTAAAAAAATAAATAAAAATAAAATCTTTAAAAAAAGAGGAATTAAGGGAAATGCAGGACAACATGAAACGTAATAATATGCATACAATATCGATGCCAGAAGGAGAAGAAGAGCAAGGAATAGAAAACCTGTTTCAAAAAGTAATGATGGAAAACTTCCCTAATCTGATGAGAGAAAAAGTCACACAAATCTAGGAAATACAGATAATTCCAAACAAAAGGAACCCAAACAGGCCTACTTCAAGACACCTCATCATTAAAATGGCAAAATTTCAAGACAAAGAGAGAATCTTAAAGGCAGCTAGACAGAGACAGGAACTAACACACAAGGGAGCCCCGATAAGGTTAGCAGCTGACTTCTCAATGGAAACACTCCAAGCCAGAAGAGAATGGCAAGAAATATTCCAAGTAATGAGAACCAGAGGCCTACAACCAAGACTACTCTACCCAGCAAGGCTCTCAATCAAGATAGATGGCCAAATAAGGAGCTTCCCAGACAAAAGAAATCTAAAAGAATACACCTCCACCAAACCAGCTCTGCAACAGATGCTAAAGGGACTGATTTAAGGAAAGGAAGGGAAAGAGAGAGAGAGGAACACAGATACAAAAAAAAAAAATGGCAATGAATAAGAACCTATCAATAATAACCTTAAACATAAATGGATTAAATGTTCTAATCAAAAGACATAGAATAGCTGAATGGATAAGAAAGCATGATCCATACATATGCTGCCTACAAGAGACCCACCTCAGGACAAAAGACTTACACAGACTGAAAGTGAAGGGCTGGAAACAAGTTTACCAAGCAAATGGACTAGAAAAAAGAGCTGGGGTAGTAATACTCATATAAGACAAACTAGACTTCAAAAAAAGGGCCATCAACAGAGACCCAGAAGGACACTTCATAATACTCAAGGGAAAAATCCACCAATGTTTACACATAAACATTGTAAATATATATGTACCCAACACAGGAGCACCCAAATACATAAAGAAAATCTTGGAGGACTTCAAGAAAGAAATTGATAGCAACACAATTATAGTAGGGGACTTCAACACTCCACTGTCAAAAATAGACAGATCTTCCAAACAAAATATGAACAAAGATACTGTGGCATTGGAAAATGCTCTAGATGAAATGGATTTAACTGATATATATAGAGCCTTTTACCCCAAAGAAGCTAAATACACATTCTTTTCAAATGCACATGCAACATTTTCAAACATAGACCATATGATAGGACACAAAACAAGCCTCAACAAATTCAAGAAAATGGAAATCATATCAAGTATTTTCTCTGACAACAAGGGACTGAAATTAGAAACCAACCCAAAGGAAAAAACACCAAAACACTCAAAATCATGGAGACTGAATAGCATGCTATTAAACAATGAATGGGTCAAGGATGAGATTAGGGAAGAAATCAAAAAGTTCCTCAAAACAAATGAAAATGAACTGACAACAACCCTAAACTTATGGGACACAGCGGAGGCAGTCCCGAGAGAAAAGTTCATAGTGATACAGGCCCACCTAAAAAAAAATAGAGACATTTCAAACACACAACTTAACCCTATGCCTACAAGAATTCAAGAAACAAAAACAAAGACAACCTAAAGAAGGAAGGAAATAACCAAGATCAGAGCAGAATTAAATGACATAGAGACTAAAAGCACAATTCTAAGGATCAATGAATCCAGGAGCTGGTTCTTTGAAAAGATAAACAAAATAGACAAGCCTTTAAGCAGGCTCATCAAGAAAATAAGAGAAAGGACCCAAATAAAGTCAATCAGAAATGAAAGAGGAGGAGGAGAAAGATGGCGGCAAAGTAGGAGGGAGCGGGATCGGCTTCCTCCAGCTTACTGGCAGGATATGTGGCCGATTTCCTGAGGAGCAGAGTGATCACCCAGCTGTATTCCAGTGTGTGGGAAGATTGGCAAACAGGACTGCGCATAAAACTGAAATCTGGATGGCTACCTGCAAAAAAATGAAACTCGAGCACCAACTTACACCATACACAAAAATAAATTCAAGGTGGATTAAAGACTTAAATGTAAGTCGTGACACCATAAAAGTTCTAGAGGAAAACATTGGTAAGAAAATCTCAGACATTCCACGCAGCAACATCTTCAATGACATGTCCCCTAGAGCTAGGGGT
>PVJI01008789.1:0-68944 GCA_004026765.1 Micronycteris hirsuta
AATTCAGGTCCAGTGGCAGACAGGACCAGGTTAAAGTAATATGCAGGGGTCAGCAAGCCAGAACTTTTTAAGATACATCTTTGCCAAATTCCTATTAGAGAGTTCCCATTCCACAGACATGATCCACACTTGCTCACACGGGAATCACACGGAGCTGTGCTCAAAACGTGTAAATTCTCAGGACTGCGTGTTTACACGCATGTGGAAATCACTGCCACAGTAAAGTTTCTGTATTTCACTGAAACTAAGGCAGCATAAAACTGAAATACATTTTGATAAGTTAATTTATATACTTACATCTCTTGATAAACTAGCTCTGGTGGCCAATGCACCTTATGTTTGTAAGTCTGACAGGATTATTAAGAAGAGAGAGAGAGAAAGAGTTCTTAACTGGCTATCACCCCCAAGGAATGACAGAGAAGCAACAGACTAGCATACCCATTCTTTCTGAGAAAGAGGCGTAGTAACTTATCTTCATAGTTGTGGCCTGTGAGAAAATTTTCTAATTAAATATGCATCAAAGTATATAATGTAAAGTTTTCCTGAGACCTTGGAGGGTAGGCACCCAAAGTTACCTTTAAAAGGGAAAACAATATTGAAGTAGAAATAAATGAAATGAAGACTAAAAAGACAATAGAAAAAATCAATAAAACTAAGAATTTGTTTTTTTAAAAAAAGATAAACAAAATTGACAAACCTTTAGTTTGAGTCACCAAGAAAAAGAGAAAGAACTCAAATAAAATCAGGAATGAAAGAGGAAATGATACAACTGATACCACAAAAATACAAAGGATCCTAAGAGACTCCAGTGCACAATTTTATGTCAACAAATTGGACAACCTAGAAGAAATAGATAAGTTCCTAGAAACATACAATCTACCAAGACCGATTCATGAAAAAATAGAGAGAAGATTAAATCAGTGATCAAAAACCTCCCATCACACAAAAACCCAGGAATAGATCACTTAACCAGTGAAATCTAATAAGTATTTAAAGAAGAATTAATAACCAACTCTCAAATTCTTCCAAATATAGAAGAGGAGGAAATACTTCCAAACTCATTTTACAAGGCCAGATTTACCCTAATATCAAAACCAGACAAGGACACCACAGGAAAAGAAAATTATAAGACAATATCCTTGATGAACATAGATGCAAAAATCCTCAAAAAATATTGGCAAACCAAATTCAATAGTGCATTAAAAGTGGGATTTACTCCAGGGATACAAGGTAGGTTTATCATCCACAAATCCATCATTGTGATATACCACATTAACAAAATAAACATCATATGATTATCTTAACAGAAGCAGAAAAAGCATCTGACAGAATTCAACATCCACTTATGATAAGAACTCTCAACAAGGCAGCTATAGAGGGAATGTGCTTCCACATAATAAAGCCCATATATGACAAGCCCAAGCTAACATCATACTCAATGGTGAGAAGCTAGAAGTTTTTCTCTAAGATTGGGAACAAGAGGAGGATTCCCCGTATTGCCACTGTTATTTAACATAGTGCTGAAAGTCCTACCCAGCACAGTTAGGCAAGAAAAAGAAATTAAAAGCATCCAAATTGGAAAGGAAGTAAAATTGTCTCTATCTTCAGGTAGAATGATATAACATATAGAAAATCCTAGCCCTGACCAGTGTGGCTCAGTTGGTTAGGTGTCGTCCCACAAAATGAAAGGTTATCAGTTCAATTCCCGGTCAGGGCACATGCCTGGGTTGTGGGTTTGGTTCTTGGTCAGGACATGTACAAGAGGCAACCAACTGATATTACTGCTCACACTGATGTTTTTCTTCCTGTCTTTCTCCATCTCTTCCCCTTTCTCCAAAAATAAATAAATAAAATCTTAAAAAACCCTAAATACTCTACCTAAAAACTGTTAGAATTAGTAAGTAAACTCAGTAAAGTTTCAAAATGCAAATCAACATACAAAGAACAGCTGCATTTCTGTACACTAACAACAAACTATCAGAAAGAAAAATTAAGAAAACAATTTCATTTACAATACATTTTTATTCAAAAATAAACAAAATACCTGGGAATGAATTTAACTAAGAAGACGGAAGATAAATACAATGAAAACTGTAAGATCTAGATGAAAAAATAGAAGACATAAATGAATGAAAACACATTCTATGCTCACAGATTGAGGAAAATAATATTGTTAAAATGTCCATACTATTCAAAGCAAACTACAGATTCAATGCAATCTCTATCAAAATCTAATGACATTTTTTCACAGAAATAGAGAAACATTCTAAAATTTGTATAATATCACAAAAGGCCCCAGATAGTCAAAACAACCTCAAGGAAAAAAATAACAAAGCTTGAGTATCATTTTTTATTTCAAACTATATTATAAAGCTACAATGATCAAAACAGTATGGTATTGCTATAAAACCAGATACATAGAACAATGAACACAACTGAGAGCCCAGAAATAAATATATACACATATGGTCAATTAATTTATGATGAGGATGTCAAAAATATACAATAGGGAGAGGATAGTCTCTACAATAAATGGTGTTGGGATGACTGGACATTCACATGCAAAAGAATGAAACTGGCCTCATACATTATACCATAAACAAAAATCAACTCAAGATGGATTAAAAATTTAATGTAAGACCTGTAACTATAAAAGTCCTAGAAGAATACATAGGTGATAAGCTCCTTGACATTGATCTTGGCACTAAAAGCACAAGCACTAACAGCAAAATTCAACAAGTGGGATTAAATCAAACTAAAATGCTTCTGCACAGCACAGGAGACTTGTAACAAAAAGAAAAGGCAATTAATGGAATGGGAGAAAATATTTGCAAGTCACATACGCAATAAGGGGTTAAGATAGAAAATATATGAGGAGCTCATATAATTCAATAACCAAAAACCAAATAACCCCACTAAAAAAATGGATAAAGAATCTGAATAAACATTTTTTCAAAGTAGACATAGAAATGGCCAACAGGTACATGAAAAGGTAGCTAACATCACTAATCATCAGGGAAGTGCACATCCAAACCACAGTATTACTTCATAATTCTAGGATGGCTATTTTCAGAATACAATAGATAACACATGTTGGTTAAGATGTGGAGAAAAGGAAACCTTAGTACACTATTAATAGAAATGTAAACTCCATACCCTGGCACACAGTATGGAGGTTCTTTAAGAAATTAAAAATGGACTTATCATATGATCCAGCAGTCTCACTTCTGGGTATACATCCAAAGAAGATGAAACCACTACCTTGAAGAGATATCTGTGGTTCCATGTTCATTGCAGCATTATTCACTATTGACAATATATGAAAACAACCTACATGTCCTTCAATGAATGAATGGATTTAAAAATGTGAGATATGCCCTGGCTGATGTAGCTCAGTAGACTGAGCACCGGCTTGAGAACCAAAGGGTAGCTGGTTCGATTCCCAGCCAGGGCATATGCCTGGGTTGTGGGCCGGGCCCTCAGTTGGGTCCCCAGTGAGGGGCGAGTGAGAAGCAACCACACGTTGATGTTTCTCTTCCTCTCTTTCTCTCTCCCTTCCCCTCTCTCTTAAAATAAATAAAACCTTAAAAAAGTAAAATGTGACATATATTCAGGGTAGAGCAAAAGTAAGTTTACAGTTGTTTGTAAGGGAAATAATATAATAATTAGTAAATAATAATACAAGAATAAACTCTGTGCTTTACATATTCACAACTGTAAACCTACTTTTGCCCCACTCATTACACACACACACACACACACACCAGACTGTTATTTGTTATTCAGGCTTAAAAAAGAAGGAAATCCTTTCCATTTTAAAGCCAATTGGAATCCTTTCAATTCAGATACAATGGGTGAATCTGAAGTGCACTATGTTAAGTGAAATAAGCCAAAGAAAGATGAATAGTTCATGGTATAACACCTATGTGGAATGTAAAAAAAAAAAGTCAAACTCATGACAACTGAGACTAGAAAAGTGGTTTCCAGGGAATGGGCGGCGGAAGATTAGCTAGAGGCTGATAAAAGGGTACAAACTTAGTTTTAAGATGTAAAATTTCTAAAAATCCAATATATAACAGAGTAATTGTAGTTGATAACACTGTATTATATAACTATTTGCTGAAATAGTAGAACTTAAATGTTCTAACCAAAAAAAAAAAAAAGGTAAATATGTGAGAGACTGAATGTATTAACTCCACAGGAATAATGTTTTCACATCCTAAGCACACAATGGATCATCATGTAGTACACTTTAAATATCTTCAATTTTTGTCAAGTATAGCTAAATAAAGCTGAGATGCTATCTATATATGCTATCTATATGCTATCTATACTTTAGAGTCAAATATATAAATAGGTTAAAAGTTAAAAAATAAAAAAATTATATGTAAACAATAATGATAAAAAAGCTGAACTAGCTATGTTGATATCTGAAAAAAGAAATCTTTAAAACAAACGGTGAAAAATGTTACTATACATATAGGGGGACATTTCATAATAGCAGAAGGGTCAGTCCATCAAGATGATATGAGAATGGTTAACTATATGTAATAACAAAAGCCCCAAAACACATGAGGCAAAAACTGACAGAGTTTAAAGGAGAAATAGACAATTCTTGAATAATAGTTGGAAGTTCCAATACCTCACTTTCAATAATGAAAAACGAATAGGCTGAATCTCAACAAGGAAATACAGAGGTTGAACATTATAAACCACTGAGACCTAACAGACATTATAGAACACTCCATCCAATAGTAGCAGAATTCATATATTTCTCAAGTATGTGTAAAACATTCTCCAGGGTAGTACATATGTTAGACCCTTAAAAAGACTCAGTAAATTTGAGTATTGAATTATATTACCTATGTTCTCCACTTAAATGAAATGAAATTAGAAATCAGTAACAGAAAAATTCACAAAAATGTGTAAATTAAACAACACACTCACTAACAACCCATGGGTCAAAGAAGAAATCATAAGATAAATTTGAAAATACTTGGAGGTAACTTTAAACAAAGACACAATATCCCAAAACTTATGAGATGCAATGAAAGCAATGCTCAGAGGGAAAATTACAGGTAAATGTACAGTAACTTAACCTCCCACATTATAAAACCAGAAAAGAAGGGTAAAATAAACCCAAAGCAAGCATAAGAAAGAAAATAACAAAGTTAATGCCAGAAGTAAATGAAATATTAATAGAAAAAAATACAGAAAATCAACCCATCAAAGTTTAATTTTTTGAAAAGATCAACAAAACTAAAATATCTTTTGCTAGACCGACCAAAAGAAACAGAGAGAAAACTCAATGACTAAATTTGGGAATGAAAGAGATGACATCACTAACAACCTCGCAGAAATAAAAAGGATTACTATGGGAATGCTATGAAAAAAATGTATGCCAACAAATTAGATAGCCTAGATGAAATGGACAATTTCTTAGAAAAGCACAAATTGCTGAAACTAATTCAAGATGAAACAGAAATCTGAACAGACTTATTCAAGTAGATAGAATAAGTAATAATTTAAATAATAAATAATTTCAATTTACTAATAAATGAAAACCCAACTACAGATGGTTTCAGTGGTAAATTCTAAAAAAAACCACTCAAGAAAGTATGAATACAACTCTTCACAACCTCTTCCAAAAAAAATAGATGAGGAGGAATACTTCTCTATACATTCTTTGAGGCTTGTATTAACCTGATCCTCAAACCAGACAAAGATATCACACAAAAAAAGAACACAACAGACCAATATCCTTTAGCATTAGAGTCACAATTTTTCAACAGACTACTAGCAAACTGATTCCAGCAACAAGTTCCATGAGTGCAAGATTGATTTAACATATTAAAAGCAATTAACGTAATATGCCATGATAATGGAATGGGCAAAGACCATAAATCATCTCAATAGATACAGAAAAAGCATTTGAAAAAATCTAAACCCTTACATGATTTAAAAAACCAAAACCAAAAACAAAACACTGCACAGACAAGGCATGGAAAGGAATGCCCTCAAATGGATAAAGAGCATCTGGGAAATGCATACATTACATCATACCTAATGGTGGAAGACTGAGTGATTTCCCCTTACTTACCTGAGGAATGAGACAAGGATGTCCACTCTCACTTCAAATCAGCTTTATACTGAAGGCTGTAGCTGGGAAAATTGGATAAGAAAAAGAAATAAAAGGCATCTAGATTGGAATGAAAGATGTAAAACTATTTATATTCTCACATAACATGTTATGTTAGAATTATTTTGTATCTAGAAAACCTAAAAAATCTGCTGAAAAAACCCTGATAAACAAGTTGAGCAAGGTTGAAGGATAAAAGATCAATATAAAAAGTCAATTGTACCTCTATATGCTACCAATAAACAATCCAAAAATGTAATTAAGAAAACAATTACATTTGCAATAGCAATGAAAAGAATAAAATACTTAAGAATAAACTTAACAAAAGAAGCACAAGATTTTTACAATGAAAACTATAAAACATTATTGAAAGGAACTAAAGAAGACAAATGAAAATACATTTCATATTCATGGGTCAGAAGATTTAATATTAAAATAACAGTATTCTCCAAATTAACCTATAAATTCACACAATTCTTATTAAAATCCCAGCTGCCTTTTTGTATATTGTATTTTGCTGTGTATATGCACACTTTTTTGCTCAAATTTTTGAAGGAAAATTAAGAATGCACATTATACATGTATAGTACCTGAAATGCCTTGTATCAGTTCTTTTGTAATTATTTGTTACATAAAATGTCTTGTACCATATTATGTTAAAAAATAAGTGCTAAAATTCCTTTACAATACAAAAAACAAGTATCTAAATATAAATAAATAGATAATTGAATTGAAAAATTAAGACAAAAGATATTTTTCCTGAAAGTCTAGGCCAAAAAACATGGTTGCTCATTATACAAAGAAAAATACAGTAAGTTGACATGATGATTCTAAAATTCAAATGAAAATGCAAGAAACCCAGGATATCAAAACAATCTTGAGAAAGAAGACCCTGTTGAAGGACTCAAGTTTCAAACTCAAGAGCCTCACTAGTGACGACGGGGTGGTGACGCCATACAAGCAGACATATGGATCAGTGGAGGAGGTTTGAAAGCCCAAAAACAGCTCTTACATTTATGGCCAATTAATTTTCTAAAACGACGCCAAAAGAATTCAATGGGGAGTATTATTCTTAACAAATGGTGCTGTCCATTATATATCCACATGCAAAAGAATGAAGTTGGGCTTTTTCTTTTTCTACAAAGAAGATATACAAATAGCTAATAAACCCATGAATAGATGCTCAATATCATGAACCATAGGGAACTGCAATTCAAAACCACAGCAGGACTATAATGAGAGAAGGACCAAGCAGTTCCATTTCTGGGGAATTATCTGAAGAAACCAAAAATGCTAATTTACAAAGACACATGTATGCATCTGTTCATTGCAGCATTATTTACAATAGCCAAGATATGAAAGCAAACTAAGTGTCCATCAATAGATGAATGGATAAAGAAAAAGTGGTATGTATATACAATGGAATAAAAAAGAATGAAATCTTGTCATCTGCGGCAACATGGATGGACCTAGAGTGTGTTGTGCTGAGTGAAATAAGCAATACAGAGAAAGACAAATGCCATATGATTTCACTTATACATGGAATCTAAAACAAACAAACAAACAAATAAAATAAACAAATAAACTCATAGATAGAACATTTTGATGGTTGCCAGATGGGAAGGTTCTTGGTGGGATGAGTGAAAAAGGGGAAGGAATTAAGAAGTACAAATCATGGAGATGTAAAGTGTAGCATAGGGAATATGGTCAATAATATTGCAATAACTATGTACGGTGTCAGGTGGGGACTAGATTTACTGGGATGATCACTCTTCATAGTTTATATAAATGTCTATTCACCATGTTGTGCACCTAAAACTAATATAACTGTTCCCACTATTGCTAATTTCAAGTTACCTATGTCATGTTACTATCCAAAGAATTAGGAAGAAATGCACAGTAACACCCCTAGTATTTCCAACATCCAGATACAATATAAACTTAAGCATAGGAAACAGTAAAACCATGGGAAATGGTGATAGTCAAGGATTTATTACTTTTCATTTTAGCATAATTCATTAAATAATAATTGTATACAGCTTAAATTTTAATTATTGTTTTGTTTATCAATTCGCTTGCAAAATGCTGAACATCTGAAAATGAGTTTGTGTAAGCTGGTATGAGCTGGTTTTACCACATCACTGCTCCTAGGTATTCTGGTTTGAGTGACAGCTAAAAATTGAGAATGAAAGGATGTGCACTGGATTAGTTTTAAATACAGCATCCATTTAAATATCATTGGCCAAAATGTAGTCACTTGGTGCTTCTAGGTTCTTGGAACACTGGGAAATATAGTCTTTTAGCTAAATGGCAATGCCTGGCTATGTGTCAAGGTTTGTATTACTAAGGCTAAACAGTTGAATGAATATTATAAAGCAGCTTCTGTCTCTACTCCAAAGTCTTAGACCAAAATCTTTAATTTTTTTTTATTTTGGCTTACTGATAGTAATAGGGAGAAAACACAGTATACCTTAAAATAGTCCAACCCATTCAGAGAACAACATATTAGTAACTAAAGTGTATTTTGCTCTAGACCAACCTGGTCTGCCATCATCCAACCTGGCATGGGCTGTGCCCCAAATAGGCTGGAGACATTTTCTCCTCATTATCACCTTGTTAAGCAGCCCCCTGCCTCTGAGGCATGTTCTGGGACCTTAACGAGGTGATAATGAGGAGAAAAATGATGTGGCAGTCCTTCGTCTGGTCTAGTCTTCATAGTTCAGAGGAGACCCAAGCTTTAATTAAAAATACTTTACTTTGATATAAAACTTTCAGAAAACATATATTTTTTGATGTGTCTATTTAAAGGAAATAAGGGAAAATGTGTTTTTCTACTAATGTATTCCTAGGACACGTCTTTTCCTCATTATTCCAACAAAAACAGGTACATGCCTTAAAAGAAATAAGGACTTTGAATAGATAAAGGTAAGGAAGATGAGGGGAGAAAACAGACTTGAATAGAAAGAAGTCCAGGTGTTCTTTATCTCACAGATAGGACATCTAGATATTTCCTCCATTTTCTTCTGATTATTTGGTGCTCTGTGGGCCTCTTCTCTGTAGAAAGTATTGTATTGTATCTACACATTTGTTCTATTAGTGTCACTTCAACTCATCACACACACCAGATAATTTATTCAAAATATCAAGGGTTTACATAATATCATTTGATGAATATACTTCAGAGTAATTGATTTAGAGGGTTTATTTTATTGCTTTAAAATGTAATTTTGCATTGTTTGCTAAATATGAAAGATAGCTTTTTGCCTACAGACGATTTTAAAATAAACTCATTTTATCAACAGTAAAGATAGTCTCTGATCACTTCTGTTTGATGGAGACATATATCAGTAAATGCCTGCATTTAAGTACTCTTTCTTTTTAGGAAGTTAAAATCCTTTCCTAACTTTTAGGTGTTCTTGCTTATCTCAATGAGATAATTTAAAAAAATAAAGAAAGAGAAACTTTATAGCCACCATGTTACATATGGTGGCACGGAACACTCTTCTACACGCAGCAAAGATTGGAGCACAGCCCACAGGACCCATCAGTGCTGTTTCCCGGTGGCCGTCTGTCTTCATGACAAATTCTGACCACCCAACAGTCCATTTGGCTGTGGCGAGCACAGGGGGAAGAAGAGGAATGGCCAGACCCCACCATGCTGACACGCAATCATGCCACAGCCCATTTGTTCATTTGTGCTTAAAGTCTGAGGCAAACGGATTTGAAGGAACTTTCCCAAGGCTAATTCCTCGTAAATGGTACATTCTCTTCTTAACTTACTTGTCCACCTCACACAGTTGATTAAACTATTCCATGAACAATCCCATTTTACTGTCAGAGAGTCAATACACTTTCATGTGATTTTATTGTCTGGTCAGTCCCTCTGGCCCATCAGTGTCACGATTGCTCTGCTGTATATACTCTCATCAAGAAAAAAACCTAAAATTCCAGGACAGTATTCCTCTCTCTGAACTAAGCTGTTTGTCGATAAGGGATTTTCAAGATTGTTAACGCATGAAATGTTTTGCTAACATCTCACCTTGATTTTTCTTATTAGCTTCATTTCCAGCTTTCTGAAACTCTAAATAAAACTAAAGATAGAGGACGATTTCATGGTTCTGTTTTTACCGGCATGTGAAAGTTGGAGATCACTTCTAAATAATTATTTTCAATTCTAGTTTGTCTTTATTCATGGAGAAAAACAGGAGCAAGGATTATTCCAAATAGTAGATGATCGAGGAAATATTTTTCTTTAATAACCATAATTTTCTTGTGAAGACGGTACAGTAATTTTTATCTTCTGAACTTTTATCAAACAATTGTAAAGAAAGAAGTATAACAATCAAGCTGGGTGGCAAGGAGAAAGATTAAACATTCCTCCAACATACTACATATTTATAATGAGTAAACCTCAGTGGTACACTGGTTTTTCTAAATGTGCTTTATAATTTAAAGCCAGGTTGTGTTCTTTTTTTAAAAAATGAGCATAAGATACAGATTTGAGAGACACAAAATCAGTATGAATAGCATTTGTGTCTAACTTGAGTCTAGAGCAACAGCCTCTTCTTTCAGAAAAGCATTCCTGTTAAGGAAGAATGAATTCAGTATCATTTCTCAGCATACAGAAAAAGAAAATGACAAAATTTAATTAAAACAAATACTCAGATTTTTAAATTGCCATTTACCCAGAAGCGAGGTCTATGCTAACAGATTAGAACATTGTATAATTTTCTCTAGCAAGTGTATAACTCAATAGGCTGTGTTATTTGAATGCTACTCTTTCAGTGTCAGCTGGAGGATGAAACAGAAGTGTAAATGGCACTAGCGGTGGATGCCAGAAGGCTTTATTTG
Source organism: Micronycteris hirsuta (assembly GCA_004026765.1). Classification (NCBI taxonomy): domain Eukaryota; kingdom Metazoa; phylum Chordata; class Mammalia; order Chiroptera; family Phyllostomidae; genus Micronycteris; species Micronycteris hirsuta. The sequence goes on from PVJI01008789.1 coordinate 10,991, forward strand.
TAGTCCTAAATTTGCCACTGAATAGATGTGTGGCCCTAGGCGAATTCCCTCTCCTGGCCTCAAAATCCTCATCTAAAAATGTAAAAGTTGCACTAAATGACTTTTAAAGTCACTTCTAGTTTTGTGGGGCTTATGCCTAGGAGAAGAAAGTTGGAAAGAGAGATTCCCTAAACAAAAATCTCAGGGTTTTACCATATAACCAAGCCCCAAATCATCCTTTCCTTTCCTCTAATTATATCCTTTCTTTCCCACACACTCTCCTGCACACCATTAGGAAATAAAACGAGGAAGAAAGAAAACCTCCTGTTGCATGCGAAAACCAGATCTGTCAGCGGCAACGGGTTGGAGTAAGTGGAGCCCTCGCTGATGATATCAGATTATATTTTAATTAGATGTCAGGTTCTAAGACCATGAGCCAAAATGATAAAGAGCAGACTATTAACTGTCCCTATTACGGAGCCCCAAGTATCTCTTAATTTATGTACTGATAATCTCCTGGTAATTCTCCGGGTGCTGCCACCGCGTAAACATTCCAGTTTCTCTCCCGCTTCACATGGGTTTGTTCTCCAGCCATCACGGAATTTCCCCATTATGCTCAGCCCAGCTCATTTAGAGAAACCGCCTTACCTCACAGCCAAACCACCGGCCTCAGCCGGGGCCAAGGGAGTGGGCGACAGCTCATCTGCAGCAGAGCCTTTGGTGGAAGTGTGGCCAATTAGTCACACGTTTGGTGTTCTAATTAGGCGAGGCCGGGACTTTGGAAAATGTGCTGTTGATTTAGGTACTTCCTCAAACAATGCTAAATTGTGTTATGTGAAATTCAATTAGTCTTTTTCTAAACGTTTCCACATCTGTTCTTCCTTAAGCATAAAGTGATGAGGAGAGAAGGAGAAGTGAAAAGCCAGAGTCTCCACTGGTGAAATATGTTAGACCTTAGGGACCAGCCCTTTTCCCAGCTTTTGACCCTGAACAGTGATATACAGGAAGGAACAAAGTTGGAGAGCTATCATGGTGAAGCCCTTTTAAATAAATCATTATAGAAGAAATACTGCAACTGCACGGGAATGTAATCTTGTATGATGGCCATAAACTCAGCTTTGTTTGAAAATGGATGGCATGGGGGTGGAACCATTAAGCAGTAAATGATTATAAATTCTGTCTTAAAGGTAGTATATGTGGTCATTCTGGTTATATATATATATTTTAAAGAGTCTTTAAAACAATCCTTTGGGTTAATATTTCATGTCTAGGTCCAGTGTAATGAGTTTTTGTCGCCTCCTATCTATTGAGATTTTCCATATAAAATTGAGAACAGCCTGAACTCCCCAAACACTTGAAGCTTAAAAAGAAAATAAAGGAGGAGGAGGAAGGAGAGGAGGAGGAAAGAAGAAGAAGGAAAGATTCCACTTGTTCCGAAATGTTTCACTTTTTCCATTTGAGCTGCTATTCTCAGCCCCAAGACAGCACTTTGATCTTTTGAGCTCCGTGGCAGGCTGGTCCAACTCTGAGCTCTCCTTCTTCAGTTTGTTAGAGATGCTGTTGTTGCTTCACCGCATCTCCTACTTCCTCGCGGCATCACAGCTAGCGCCATGTCCACAGCGTGTTTTCATGTTGTGTCACTCTCTCTGCTGACTTTGCCAAGAGGCTAATGGCAATATCTTTTACCAAAGTGGCATGGTCAAAACCACAGGCGTCCAAAGGTGAAGGTGTACATGCATTCGATCCTTGTTTCTGTTATCACCTTTTCAGTGACTAGCTTTTCAAAACCTTATCTGTGGCTGGCAGGCCATGTTTCAGTTTTGTCAAAGCCCGGATATAGACTGTGTGGTTTTCCGATGATATATCTCCATAAGATTTGTGGAATGCTAAAGATGGAGTTGTCAACACTGCTTTATGGCACCTCTGTGCATGTCAGAAAATGAAAATATTTTCAGAAGTGATAGCATTATTTTGACTGATGACATGCTCTTGTAAGAAAAAGACATTTAAATAAAAAAAAAATTCAAGTAAAGAAACCAAAATAAGGCATTCCCAGAGAGCAAGGTGATTTATCCGGTGTCTACCTCTCACAAACAAGAGAAGGGAAGATTTAAAAAATTAAGCCAGTCTGGGTTTGCAGTTTTCACTAACTAAATTTGATGACTCTTTTAAATTTAAATTTCCATTCATTAAAGAAACTATGTCCCTCTGAAAATAAATAACAAATATTTCCAGATTGTAATTAACTAATGAACAAAATATAGATATAAACAATTTAATACACCTAAATAAAATAAAATGTAACTATGGTTTCAGAATCAGTTTACAATTCTTTGTAATAGATGTTACTGCAACAGATCTAAATAGTTTTTTACTGTAGAAGATAATTATAAATATTAAAGTTTCAATAATATCTTCTACAATCTGATTTCCCAGAAATATTGATTGGTAATTATAGTCTATTATTTCTCTTATTTTTCTCACATACAGGAATATCTATCAATATTGCAACTTGCACAACCATAGTTTAAAGGAAAATTTGCTTTTATTTCTCAAAGTTGGATTAACTATGTGACATTAACACCACAAAGCAAAATTATTTGATTTTTTTACATTTTATTAAAAAATATTCTAGATAACTTTAATCTGAATGTTGATAAAAGAGAGCATTTAATTTACTGGCTTTAAGCTGAACAAACAAGGCTTGTCTTTTACTACCTGAAGGTTGAATTAATCATTACCAAATTTATGCTCATTTTATAGCATTAAGATATGATCACTGTGAATCTGTCCATCCCGGCTAGTCTGAATGAAGTGAGCCCATGTCATCTTGCTTCCTATTCACCCTTCATTATATAACAATACCAGGGACATGACTTAAAAGTCATCAGACTCATCCCCAAATTCTGTAAGCCTGTGTACTCTGGTTATACAGGTCAGATGACTTCGTTATCACAAACAGAGATTTAAAATCATTCTGCCCTCTAAAGTGACAATCGTGGGGAAAAGCATCATTTTAATGTTGTACCCTAACAACTTCTTGTACAAGAGACCAAATGTCTAAAAGCCCAGATTAAACTCCATAGAATGATGGCACGTCTCTGGGGAGAAAAGGGAAGCAGGGCAGCAGATGTTGCCATGTCCAGACTGCCCCTTGCCTTGGAGAGAGTGTTTGGCCTGCTGAGGGGCACCCTCCTTCTCCCTCATTTCACACAGTGGCGATCAGAGTTTTCAATGCATCCCACATGTGTTTGCCTCCTGCTGACACTGAGCTGGCCCTGCGCTAGACCAGGCCTGGCTCAGGGGGCATCTTTCATTTTGATAGACAAGATGTCACGTTTCATTATCCTTGCGGCAAGACACTTCAGTATCATTAGTGATACTAATGAACAATAGTTTTATACCATTTGTATATAACATCTTGAAACTGATTAACTCTAATTTTAAATCTTAGTCTTTTCTACTGCTCTACTAGACTCTTAATTTTTTTAAGTGTTGCTTTTCTTCCTGTCTTATTTGCTTGTTTGGAGAGTGAACTCCTTGAAGGCAAGACTCACTTTTCATGCATTTCTATTTCTTTGGGCTGTAATTTACTAAACACACATATCTATGATTTGTTTTGATTGAGGATCCTATGTACTATCAAATTTATGCCACAGAATGATGGCCACGAATCCCACATATTCAGGCGCTAGGGTGACCTCAGAATTGGATTACAGACCCCAGATATCTCTAGTATCTTTTGTCTTCTGTTGTTAGGCTGATGCTACCAATGATTTTCCTGTGTATTTACATTTGGGGTCTGGGAGGGCTGGGAAGTGATAGAAGAATTGACTTGCTTAGACAGACTCAGAGAGGAATCAACTACCTATCACAATTAAAGCCAAGGTCAGCATTGGGCATGAAAGGGTATATTGATTGATTAAGAAAGAATAATTCATCTAGAAAGAGCTAAAACAATAGTTAAATTGTCAAATAAAACACAAGACAAGAGAAGTCACATACAACACAGAATTAAGTGGCTGACTGTGATGAGTGGGTAGGAAGTGAATAAATGGAGAGAATTAAGGAGGGCATTTCTGATGGGGGGCTCAAATGTTGGAAAAAACTTTAGGCACTAGCTAATAAGCTTAGTAATCAATGTATGTAAGAAGCTGTTGTCTCAGGAACTGAGGGGATGACCCGCCCTGACTCCAGGAGACAATAAGCAGTTCCACTTTGTGCCTGCGGACTGCAAGCAATTCAGGATGGTATCTGAGACATTGTGTTCCAGAGTGAGACACTCAGGACACAGATAAAGACCACAGCCTAGGACACAGATGGAAGAATGCTGCATCTTTTTATCTGATTACGTTTTTCCCTGAATTCCAAACCCCCTTATCTACACTTTTCTTCTCCTTATACAAAGGGTCAGTTTAAAATGGAATTTAAGAGAGTTTGTTAGGGTGTAAACTCACTGTCTTCTCAGAGTGCTGGCCATCTGAATAAAATGCCTGTAGAGATTCAATCCCTGTCTCCGCTTATTGGGTCTGGTAGGTGACAGACAGCATGAACACTGGCTTTTCTGGTTTCATTCCTTGGCATTTCTGGCAGAGATTGACATGAGCTAAGGCAAGTAGGAAAGTGGCTGTCCTTTCACTTCACTGGTTTCTCCCTTTCTGTCATCTTTGCTGCTTCCTCTTTCTCTTCCTGACCTCCAAAGTCTCAACCTCTCTCTTCTCTGTTTTGTATAGCCTCATACCCTTTTGATTTAAATACCATTTGTCTGTGATGAGTTGCTATTTTTTTATCTCCAACTCACAGCACTCCCCTGGCTTAGATATCTAATTACTTATTCAACATCTTTATTTGTGTGTCCAATAGTATGTTAAAGCTGGACAAAATATGTACCAAATCAAACTTTTGATTTCCCAGTCCCTGCCTCCAAAAACTGCTCCACAAATAATTTAATGAAAATTCTATCCTTTCAGTTGTTCATATCAAAAATCTTAGGGTCATGCCTAACTTCCCCATTTCTATCTTATTCTGCACCTAATTTATCACAATCTTTCCCACTCCTCCTTGAAGTATATCCAGAATCTAACCACTTCTTAGCCCTAATGCCACCCAAGCTGTCATTCTCTCTCACTGAGATGATGGCAATAACTTCAAAATTAATCTCTTTCTCTTTACCCTTGACCCTCTCATAGGCTACTCTCACACCAAACCAGAGTGTTCTTCTTAGAACATCAGGTCCTATTTTTTTTGCACAAACCCTCCCATGGATTTCTATCTCTCATCAGAAAAGCCAAGGTCATTATCATGGCTTAATGGGCTCTACCTGAGCTCTGCCTCCCCCATTATTTCTGTGCTTATCTCTTATCACTTCCTTCTTGGTCACTCCACCCCAACCGCACTGGCCTCTTTGGTCTCCTCACATACACCAAGCACATTCCCACTGTAAGGCTTTAGCATGTTCTGTTTCCTTGGCTTGGAAAGCTCTTCACTTGTCTACCACATGGCCTGCAACCTCTCTTCCCGCTGGTCTTTACTCAAGTGTCTTCTCATTAGAGACTTCAGTTAGAGACCTTCTCCCCCTTCCCTGCATGTAAAATACTTCCTAGGCTCCATGCCCCTCAGTACTTTATTTATCATGGTAGTCCTTATCACCACCTGTTTTATTACATATCTGTTTGCTTGTTTACTATCTGTCTCCCCACCGGAGTGCAAATTCCTTAAGGTCACGTACTTCATCTATGTTGTTGACAGAAATCATTCTCAGTCCCTGAAATAAGGCCTGCACCATAGTTTATACTTAATAACTATATGTTGAATAAATAAATAAGTGAATGATACCATAAATAGACTGATTTTTAGGTAGACAAAAGAATTTTCTTTGGGAAGTGCTGGGTCATCATGTTGGAAAGTCAGAATTTACTTAGATGGTGAGGAACATTTAATGTTAGAGGACAGAGTATAGATTTTATTTTTTAAGTTAAGTTCAGTCACTAGAATTTTTTGAACAGGGACCTAGATAATGAATATAAAATTTGGGGATGAGCAATCTGGTGATACCATAGAGGGTGGATTTTAAAGTTGATTGGAGAACTTCTTAGTAATCTAGGCTTCTGTCCCCATAACCAAGGGTACAAGCACAGCCCTTAAATGAAACTAAATATACATTTAAATGTATGTATCATTAACAGAAACATACTTCTTAAAACAGGAATAAGAATGTCAAAGTCATTGAAACCATGCTAAGGTCCAGACTATAGGTTTGAGCAGCATCTACTTGATCACAGTTATCCAAAGTGGGAGGTGAAAAAAGTCTCATTTATCCATCTAGAGGGATTGACTCCCCAATGCTCAAAACAGCATTTCTAGAACCCAGAGAGTCTGTTTTCTACTTTCCTTCTGGACAATTACCTTTGGTCCAGTAGGATGGCATTCGTCACTGAGCCCAGCTGGAACGAAGATGCGACCCTCAGAAGCAGAGGAGTAGAATGGGTGAACGGTCATGAGAACTTGCCTGGAGAAGGTTTCACCAGGCTGTCACCTCTACTAAAAAGTAGTCTCCAGAGCTGTGGTTCGTGACACCTCACAGTCCTTGAGCAAAAAGGTAATCACAGGGAAGTGCGCTGTGGACTCCCCTGACCTCCCCGCAGTGTTTCCATGTTTTACCGAAGCAACTGGCTTATCTTCATAAGGTGCTCACTTCTTAAATGTTATCCTAAGAATTTGAGATTATCCATCTTTCTCTCTAAAGATCACCTCTGCTTTCTTAAAAAGCATCCTGAAAATCTAGAATTTCTCCAGTGTGAAAGTGACTGTTTTCTGACACAGGCTTTTAATGTGTGTGACCAGTTGCAGGAAGTTTTATTTTGTTTCTTGTATGTTAGAGAGAGGTTCTCACTTGAATGAAATGGTATAAATATAGTGAGGATTTTAATGATCATATTATTCAAATTTTTATAAGATCAGAAAACCTTCTTGTGTCATTGGTGGCATAAATGCGAAAGCTCTTGCTTTATCTGAAGGCCGAAGGTCCACGTTGCTGCTCTGATGTGGGGTAGTGAACACTGTCCTCTCACTGCTCTCCGTGGACTTGCAGTCCCTCATTAATGGCCCTGAACTAACTCACGGAATTAGCAGGTCCATCCGTTAGTGACTGCAAAACATTTAGAAAAGTAGTCATCCTTTGTTTCCTATGAAACAATAATTTTCAACGCAAATGATACAAAATGTTATGAAAAAAGGAAAAGGATCATATGAGCCATACAAAACATGTGTGAATTGGAACAGGCATTATCAAGTTTAAGAAGTCTTGGTTCCTAACAGAGTGGAATGTGGGGAAATCAAGGATGATCTAAAAATAAGATGATTATGTGCTGTATCAACCATCAACCACAGAGTCCCAAACAGATATTTAATTCTTATGACCTAATCGCAGCCTGTTGCCACCGGGGTCGGTGCTGTGTTGCTTTACCTCAGAAGCAGGGCTCTGGAGGAAGGCGCATCTCACTCTGATTTCGGGGGTCTCTGCTCATGGAAAGAACAGAGGTTTGGCAGTAGAAGTAAAACCAGAAAAGCTGGCGTTCGTGCTCCCTGTCACTACCAGAACTAATATACAGAGAGAGAGATTGAATCTTTATGGGCACTTTATTCAGATGGCCTGCGATCTGAGAAGACGGTGGGTTTGTACCCTAACAGACCGTCTTACATTCCATTTTAAACTGACCCTTTTAATAAAGAGGAAAAAAGTGTAGATAAGGGGTTTGGAATTCAGGGAAAAAGTTAATCAGATAAAAAGCTGCAGCATTCTTTCATCTGCTGACTGGTGATTCTTTTATCTGTCCTGGGCAGAGTCCACTGTGGAATACAAGGCTCAGAAACCATCCTGATTGCTTGAAGATCTCCTGGGGCACAAAAATGGAACTGCTCGTGGTCTCCTGGAGTCAGGTGGGTCATACCTTCAGTTCCTGAAACAATAGCTTTTCACATGTATTAATTGCTAAGCTTATTGACTCTTACTTAAAACTAAAATGTTCCAACTCTTGAGTCCCCCCATCAGAAGGTCCAAGTTAAAGAACCTGCTGGGCAGTTGTATGAATTTTTCAACTCAATTAAAAGCTAGGACTCTCAGTAACCTGTCTGCAAAAGAGAGATGATAATAATGCTTGCCCTACTATTAGCAACAGAGTTGTTAGACAATCTACATAAAATAATGTGTGTGAAAGTGCTCTATCAATTGTAAAGCACTATGCAAAAATGGCGACAATTATCTTTATGAAGGCAATCTTTATGTTTAGTTTGGATTAATTTTATAACAGAGTGAAATTCTTGGTTGGTCTCTCTGACTCCATCTTGTTCACGCCTGGTTTGTTCCCACAGCCTTCAAACCTAGTTAATAGCTCCTGTGTATAGGCATGCTAATTGTTAGAGGGATTCTGCTTGCAGCCTGAGTTTTACAAAAACAGCTCCTTACCAGAAAGTGCCTTTCCCAAGGATATTAGAGAAGTACGTATTGTTTATCAAAGATTTGCAGGAACCTCCTGACCAGACTCACATCAACTAGGGTCCACAGACAAAACAATTTTCCTTGAACCCCTGCTGATGCCTAGATTTCTGTGGTCATCAATCATTTCTTGCCCCTCCCATTTCCCCTTCCATTAACATAAAGGAAGCCTGAACTCTGTACTTTTTTAAGTACACCACTAGATCTTCCATCTGTTCAACTGATAAAACTTTTGTTGCTCCAAACTCTGATGTATTAAGTTTTGACCTGCCAAAGCATCAGGCTCACGGACTTCAGACAGGTAACAATTTAAAATAGTTGGTATGAACCAACTTGGACATGAAAAGCCAGTACAAAAGGAACATAGTTACAGAAGAAAGCAAACTCCTTGGATCTCCTAACCAGCTCCCCATGAAACATTAGTTCCTCCCCAAGCCCTCCCTAGGGTTCAAGTAAGGTGGACTACATTTATGTTGCTTCTGCCTTAGTTAATAGACTAACCAAATATTTAAGTGTCTGCTATGTGCTCACACTGAATCTCAAGCTAGGGATATGACAATGAACAAAACAAAAATGGCTCTTGACCTCTGGGAACTTGTATTTAAATGAAGAAAAGAGACAATGGTCAAATAATCACCCAAAATTTCAATCGTCTGTGATCGGTGCAAAGGAGAAGAACATGGTATAATATGCACTCGTTAGGTAGTTCTGGAAGGCTTCCCTGAGGATGAAATCATTTGGCTGAGATCTGAATGATGAATGGAAGAAGATAGGATACAGAGGAAGAATGGAGAATGTCTCCTTTTAAAAAGGCCTATGTAGGATAGGAGCTCAGCTCATTCAAGAACTATTAGGATGAGTAGTAAGAAATTGCTGACATTCAATGTTTTTTAACTTACAAAGGTTGAATTTCATCTAGTTAAACTTAATAAAATTTTCTGGCCAGGGGGCAGAAAGCAACAGCAGACGTGGCCTGGAATGATGCTGGAGAGGTAGGGACAGGCTGCTGGTGGAAGGCTTTCTAAGCCAAGGCCCTTGGTCTTGGTCCCAGTAGCAATGCGGAAGCCTCTGAAGAATGACATTTGGTAAAGGTGACTCTGACTTTAGTGTGGGTGATGGAACAGCAGGTTCATTTGTACCTATTAGGATGATATGCAATTACCCCCAGAAGGAACTGCTGGTGACTTGGAGCCTCACTACTTAAAAAGTGTGCTGCAGACCAGCAGCATGCATATCACCTGGGAGCATGTCAGGAATGCAGACATGCTGAATCCAAACCTACATTTTACCAAACTCTCCAGGTGGTTAATCATATGCCTACTAAAGTTCTGACTTAGACCCTACTGGAATTGGATGGTTGGATAGAATGAAAGGGGAACCCTTTTGCACTGTTGGTGGGAATGCAGACTGGTGCATCCACTGTGGAAAGTAGTATGGAGATACCTCAAAACATTAAAAATGGAACTGCCTTTGACCCAGCGATCCCGCTTCTGAAAATATATCCAAAGGAACCCAAAACACTAATTTGAAAAAACATAAGCACCCCTATGTTCACTGCAGCATTATTTACAATCACCAAGATATGGAAGCAGCCCAAGTGTCCATCAATAGATGAGTGGATAAAACAACGATGGGACATGTACACAATGGATACTACTCAGCCATAAAAAAGGTGTTTACCCCTTGCAACAGTAAGGATGGACCTGGAGAACATTATGCTAAGTGAATACGCCAGCCAGAGAAGGACAAATACCATATGATTTTGCTCACATGTGGAATCTAATGAGCAGTTGGAGAGCAGGATGACGGCTAGTGGGGGAGCAGGTTGGGGGTTGCTCTTCTCGGTGCACTACAGCTCCAGAGCGGCGACCTCCTGATGTACAACTGATGTGCAAATGGTAAAAACTGTGTGTGTAGAAAAATAGTTAAGAGCTCAGATTGTAGAGACAGAATGCCTGGGTGTGATTTCTGACTCCAACATTTATGAGCTATGAAACTGGGCAAATACGTATCTTCTCTATACCTCGGTATCCTCAAATGTAAAAATCGAGAAATATAGAGTTGTTATGAATAGTAAATGACTTAATATTCATGAAGTACTTATAAGAATAGCTGGCACAATGTAAGTGCTTGTTAGATAAAAACATTAATTTTTATCTATTTCAAATAAGCACAGATTTTCAAAAGGCACCATTCATCATTCTTAAAATAGACCTTCTTTACATTACCTCAAGGTCTTCCCTATCTGTTACTGGCATGTAGCTATAGCCATAGGTTAGAGGAGATATGGGAAGGTTCTACATTTTGAACAAGATCAGAAAGCACTATCCCTGAACCCCAAAGAAGGTTCCAGAAGAAATTTGGCTAATCGGGGTTCAGATTAGCACTTAGATTCACTAACTTCAGTGTTTTCTCAGATATGGGATAATGAGGATATATGTGTGTCCCTTTTTCTAGATCTGCAGCAGTTCACTGTATGGACTTAGTGTTTCCTTCAAAATGCAATTCAAAAAGTTCTGATCGTATGCAGTGGGATATCCATATAACTCATTTTATATGGATGCTACCATTACGTCAATGCACACACAACTTTCCTTGCCAATGGTATTTATACAGTGTGCAGAAATTTTTTGAATAGTTTTTCTGCCAGGGATACCACAATGTCCCATTTATTTTCAACTCGGGCCTGGGAAAGGAACATGCTATGTATTTGTGCCAAAAGTAGCTCAACTTAACTTGGGTCAGCTTTCCTTTCATGATCTGTTTTCGAAGACTAAATATCAGCGTTCCTCCTGAACCTGCTTGGGCAAAGTGCCTCACCTTGCAGGACTATGGCTTTCTGGTGAAAAATAGTACGTGGTAAATTGTTCATGTTTGAGGTCCTTTTTGAAGTAAAATCACCCCCAAAATGAACACATTTCCTGCAGAGTAACCGTATGGTTGTCATATGAAGGAAGATTTCAATATATAAGAAAACAATAATTTCTTCCTCCATGAGAATAACATACTCTGCCAAGTTTAAAAACTGAATTCTTTAGAAAGAGTTTGGAAATATTTTCTAACTATCCATTGTCAGGCACTGCAGCAAAATTCTCAGGAATAACAATTTGTTCTATTCACGAAGTCTTAAGTAATTTTGGAAATATTTGAGGAACTCCTTCAAACCCAAATTTAAACATTGAAGAAGTAACATGTCAGTTTTAAATGTAATATCAAACGTGTTCCAAACTCACTCACTTGATCAGTTTAGTCTAGGAGGGCTCACAGTGTTCACTTGGGTTTTTCAGTTTGCTTTGCTGTCATGGTTTGTGTCTTATCTGTGCTCTAGTCTCTACCTTTCAAACACTTCTTAAAAATATATCCATAAGGCCAGTTCTATACTAGCAAATTGAAGTTGAAAGTAAGGCACTTTTGAGTATAAGTTAAAAAGAAAACTATTTTGTTAGTTACTAGCTTTTTTGAACCGTTGACAAGAATTCTCTGATTACCCAAGTTCTCCACTTTGTGTTCATATTTTGACCCAGGCTAGATAAACCTGTCCTAAATCCTAGAATACTACAGCAGACTTTATCCTGTTTAAAATTCCGTTTTAAAAATATATTTCCCATTTAAAAATATAATTTAAAATATAATTCCCACTTTAAAATATGTTATGTAAGTTTATTCTCTTTTCAGTAGATGTCTATATCTCGTCTATTCTAAATGCAAGATTTATACAGTATTTATGAGAATCCCAGTTTTTTCAAAAACAGCAAAACATGTTAACTTATCAATATTTTATTTTAGGTTAAAATATAATAATAATTTGAAAAATGTGAATATGCAGAATCATTTTCAGTAGGTCCAAAACAACTATATAATAATTACATTTTTGGGCCTTTTTAAAAACTTGGTATATTTCAATATAACCAGCTTCTCTAGTTTATTCTACAGCTATTTAACTTTAAAAGCTTTTGGAAATGAAAATGAATGTGCCTCTTTATTTTGACTTCTAAATTATAAGCCCAAATTCTATCATTTTGCTTTTACTTCAGCGAGACCAAGCTCCGGCCTGAGGGGGAAGAGCCGTCCCTGACATCTGGGAACCGGCCCGCCCCTGGCACCCCCACTCGGCCTTGGCTTCTCCTGTGGGACATGAACAGCTTCAGAAAACATCAACATCAGCCTAGGAACTGTGTTCATGGCAGACCAAGGCAAAAATGAGAGCACTCCTTAATCTTGTCTGAACACAGACAAAAAGATGAGTATTTCCAAACCACAAAAATGACCAAACATTCCCGTAATGGGGCTGTAAGAGTGACCGCTGCTTCTTTACCAGTTACAGCCTTTCCCTCTCTAGTTTTCCCACCTGTAAGGTAGGATTTCTTAAGAAACTCAGTTAGAGAATTACCCACTTTCTGACAGCCGTACCTAACCCAGAACAAGGTTCTGCCTCCATGAACTGTCCCTCAGGTCACCTAACACAAGCCCAAATGCTCTAATAATTTCCAACACCCTCTCACGGAGATGCCCGCCACCTACATGTGGATGTTCTCCCTCATTGCAGAAAGTCAATAATCTCATTCAGTCCGACTCCAGGTGTGTCCCTGCTGGTCTGGGGCTGAAGGGCATGAACGCAAGCAAGACTTTAGCTCAAGACAATGTTTTAAAACTGTTTCATTCTAGGAATTAATTTTCAGCAGTTATGTTGTGTTGAGAAATTCAAAATCCCATTTTAGAATGCTTCTAATCAATTTGTGATAGCTTAATGTAAACTTGTGTTTCTGATAACTCTTTCTAAAAAAGAAGCACGTCTTTATATTAATCATAGTACCTTTGTTGAGATCTCTGTGGGATGTGCCCCACAGACATGTGGGCAAATGTGAGGATGGGGGTGAGGGTGAGCCCCCTCAATCAGTTTGGAAGTCAGAGAGGCTGTATCCAATATTCTTCAGGAGAGAAGGGGCTGGCCTCGCTGCTCCAGGTCCTATGCAGAAGTTTGTGTTGGGAGTCAGGGGCAGGCGGATGCCATTTTTCCTAATTTTAGTATATAGTAGGTATTCAGTAAAACTTACCTTCCTCCTTCCATCTTTCTCTTTCCCTTTCTTTCTTAATTATTTCCTTTCTCTGTTTTCCTTCTTCTCTCCCTCCCTCTCTCCTTTTCCTACTTTTTCCCTTTTCATTTCCTCTATATGCCCTTACAGTGCAGGGAGTGAATGCTAAGGAGACACTCTCATTTTGTTTCTTCAGGAAAAAACATTGCCCACTTCATAACATTTATATACAAAGTTGATACAAAAGGACCATAACAATGTACAAATGTAGTGATTTGGTACCAGAGAAGCTAGATGACCTTTTGCCATTTAAAAGAAAATTTTGTACACTAAAATATTGTAAATTTGGTTTGATTTTTATAACTTCTGACAATTTCTTTTCAGTACAAATAAGGTTCCTCCCTTTGGGTCCTCATTTTCTTCAACAAACACAATGCTCCCTTCTCCTTAGAGGAGTGTAAATTGTTTTAAAGTGCAAAACGAAGTGATAGGATTCAAAAAGTCAAAGAAAGGAAGCTTCTCCTGTTCTCTTTCTTTGCAACCCGGATGCATGCTCTTCGAGAACACCTCTCTGCTGCGCTTCAGGGTGTTGAGCCCATAAATTCACTAGCAGGCACAGAGCAGCATCCCCCGTCTGTGTCCTTCCACACGGCTCGGGTTTCATTCTGTGCCAGGAGTCATACATCACACTCATGTGTGTCTCCAGAGCCCACTGAGGAAAGTGCAGAAAAACTACTGTTAACAAGGGAGTAATTACATTAGGCCTAAATTAATTATTGGTCACTTAGGACTGGTGAACAAGGGCCACACAGATGGCCTCTGACTCAGTTCCCACCTTTGAGAAAAGAAATATTCCAATTTGGTGCACATGATCGCATAAGATAACAAGAGGCAGGTTATTTCTGGTCTACTGGTCTTGAATTTATCATATTTGTAATATGACATGGGGCTTATTTGCATTAACGCTGTAGGTACATTGTATTTTTTTTTTTTTTGGAAAACATGAATGATAGTCACTTGGGACGGAGGTCATTTCACGGCAGTCAGCATTAGAACCAGCAAAGTCAAACCAGGGACCTTTAAAATGCAATTCAGTCAAAAGAACAGGTCACGGATCAGTGAGCAGGTGATGGAAGGTGTTCATGAGGAATTTAGATGAGTACAAAATTCAAACAAACCACAAGAAACAGGGAAGAGAGAAAGCAGGGCAACCGGAGAGCAAGAAGCCATGGTGTCAGCAGGGCGGACAGGAAGACGCTGATCTCTCCGAGATTCTGTGCTCCCTGTGGTACGAGACTATGATTTCTTGTCCATTCCGTATCCCTGGAAGCCGGCACAGTTGGCACACACCACATAATGATGATGATATGTTATTAAGTTAATCAATTAGATCTGTTTTCCATTTGTGAAATGCATACAATGAATTCAATTCAGTAAATATTTTCAGTACCTACTACGTGCCAGGCACTGTGCTCAAGGAATTTACAGTGTAGTATCTGAGGCAGAATGTATGTAAGCAATCACTAGCCACTGTGCTCGCTGTAGCAATAGAAGCATGGAAGTGGCAAACAGAACAAAGGAAATACTGATTGACTGTGTCAGGGAAGGGGTTCCCAGAAACAGTTTTAAAGTACAGCTAGGAATCAATCTATCAGCTGAACAAATTGAGGAAAGTACAGTAGAAAAATACAGCAGAAGAAGAAACCGTACGTGCAAAGGCAGAAAGGAGTAAGTGGCACAGCACACTCAGGGATGAGGTAGCTCATTATTGTTAGAGAAAGCTGGAGAGACGTTCATGGACCAGATCAGCAGGGGCCTTGACTGCCAACCTAAGGAGCTTGACCCCATAAGATAACAAGAGCAAGGTAGTGGGGAATCCTAGCAAGGTTAAAGGCAGAAAAGTGTCAGATTTACATTTTAAGTAAAAAATTCACCTAGAAAATAAAACAGCTCTAGAGGGAGAAGATTGGAAACAAGATGATCAGGAAATAAATGCAGAAGTCCATGTAAAAGGTAGAAAGACACAGAACTAAGACAGAGGTCATGCAAGTGATCAGGAAAGGTCACATTCAAGAGATATTTAAGAGATGGAATAGGTCAGAATTGACATTTAATTGATGTAGCTGCAAGGGAGAACATAGCCATTAAAAATATCTTTGAGTTTCTAGAATGGGAGACTGGTTTAAGAAAACTGGTTAAAATAGGGGAGCAGGAAGATAATGAGTTATTTAGAACATGTTGAATTTGACTGTTCATGGGACATTTAGGTAAAATTTTTAGTAGGCAATTAGATTTCAAGCAAGGTTCACGTTAGAAACACATTTTGGGGAGTTATAGGTAAAAAAGGGCAAAAGGATAAATGCAATAATCTAGGAAAAGATGTAGATTGAGAGAAGAAAAGTATTTAAGATCAATCTTGGTGAATACTTACATTTACGTAGTGAGTGAAAAAATAAAAATTAGTGGAAAATATTAAGATAAAGTAAAGAGGTGGGAGGAAAAGCAGTATGGAGTAGAAGATGCCTAAGGAAGAAAGAATTTCAAAGAGGAAAGAGTGGTAACATGAATGTTAAAGAGAATAGAAAAATCCAATAAGAACTAAATGTAGTCTATCAGGTAAAACAATTGGACAGGTGTCAGTAAGGGGAATAATAGAGCGAGATGAGAGATTCTAAGGATAAGGAAGGATTGACTTACATGGCACGCTATTCTTTGAAAAAGTTTGATTGAAGAGGAAAACAGACATACGGCTGTAGCAAGAGG
This sequence comes from Micronycteris hirsuta, assembly GCA_004026765.1. NCBI lineage: Eukaryota > Metazoa > Chordata > Mammalia > Chiroptera > Phyllostomidae > Micronycteris > Micronycteris hirsuta. The sequence goes on from PVJI01008789.1 coordinate 27,260, forward strand.
AGGTTAAATCTTCAGAGAAAACTTGTGTTTGTTTTTGGATAGAATGAAAATTAACCCATTTGTAGTGTGAAAGTAAGGTTATGGATGAAAATAAGAGGAGATAATAAAACAATATGCCAGAGATGATGCAGTAAGAGATCATTGCTTTTTAAATTGCTTTGAAAGAGAAAGTCCTTTCTTTTTCTGCATCTTGTAGTGATGGGAAGCATATGAATGTATTTCTGTTACAAGATATCATAGTTGATATAAATAAAAATTAAACCAAAGAAAATCATTTTAGTGTTTTAATAATTACCATAATGTTCAAAGTGACCCAGGACCATTTTCTTCTTCATCAAGGATGTCTTTTTCAAAAAGTCCCCTTAAATACATTGCAGTGAAAATCCAAAAGTTTTCATCCATCTTTGCCTTAAACTCACAATATAATTATTATTTTGTATATTCTAAAAATAATTCACTAATAAATAAAAGCCAAACTAGTAGTAGCACCTATATTTCAAACTTCTTGAAATTAATTAAGTTGGACAATGTTAGAATTTAATTTGCCCAATTTAGTCATTAGTATGTGTTCTTGAACAATTAATTTGTTTGAAATTATTAGCCATTGGTCATAAATTATGCTAAATCACTAAGTTAGCTGACCAGTCAGTCACCCACATGAATGGCATTATGTAGACCAAGGCTCAGAAGCCATGATGTCTGTGCAACAGGAAAACTCACTTCTACAATAACCACTTAAACTCTGTACAAACCACCTTTTCTAATGCCAGTGGATACCATACTCATATGGCTGACTTGAAAAGCAAGAAATATAATTCATCACTGATCTGTTGAGATATTGATTAGTATAAATCTAAAGATCACCTTTAAGAAAATTAATATATTTACAATATTAAGTATTCTAATCCATTAACACGTATTACTCCATATATCAAGGTCTTTTAAATATTTTTATTAATAATATTTAGTTTTATTTATGGTGGTATTACACATTTTTATTAGATTTACTTCTATGTAGTTGGTGTTTTGATATTAGTATCAATGGTATTGTTTTAACATTTTTATGTAATTGTTTCTGATATATGGAAATTCTAAATTCATTTATTAATGCTAATGAATTATCTGACATTATTTCGCATTTCCTGCATATGTAATCATATTGTTTGCAAATAATGACAGCTCTGTGTTCTTGAGCAATTCTTTCTTTCTAATCTAATAACTACTATTTATGTGGTTTTTTTGTGTGTTAGCTAGACTTTCTAGTAAAATGTTGAATAGAAGCAGTGATAGTAAGCCTCCTTATTTCAAGATATCTGATGTCACTAAAAGTGTACAAGGGGGTCCCAAAATACCCAGGATTACCTTCTGGAGGCAGGCCCCTTGTCGTACAGGTTTCCCCCACTAGTGTTCTAGGAATCCATCTGTATCAGTGTACCAGCTGGCGTTGTTATGAGAAGCTGCGTTTGACTTCAGTGAATTTCTTTTGAATACTCTTTCAATGTGTTTGTCCATTTTACTGTGGGCGACTCATGAGCACACTGGCTCACAGTGCTCTGAGTGTTTAGCAGGTTTTGACCAAAAATGGCGTGAACCCCATGCCCCAACCTCCCCATTAACCCAATCTCATCCCAAGTGACTTTTTTTTTGTTTCCCTGGATGAGAAAAGTCTTCAAAGGGAAACGTTTTGCCAATACGGAAGAAGTGAAACAAAAACGGTATAAGCTCTAAAAGGCATCAAAATCAATGAGTTCAAAAACTGTTTTGAGCAGTGGAAAAAACAGTCTCAATAGGTGTATTGAATCAATGGAGAGTACTTTGAAGGTGACTGAAGTTTAAACATGTAAGAATAAATACAGAATTTTTATAAATAAATTCTATTTTTGGGTCCTTCTCATATCTGCTATAGGTTTTATTTATATATTTATTTTACTTTTATGAAAATATAATATACATACAAAAACTACACATCATAAGAGTACAGTATCCTGGGTGTTCAAGCTCTGAACAGTTCATACCCAGCAACCACATCAAAAACACAGAACATTATTAACCCTTCATAAACTCCCTTCATACCCCTTTCCAAGGCTAGAGTGCCCTCATGGCAATATTCTTACAAGTACAGGCTGCACTTGAGGAGAAAGGCATTAGAACCCACCTCTTGAAGAGAGAAGTATCAAAAAATTTGGAGACATATTTTAAAGCCACATAAGTCTGTCTCTCCATTTATTTAGGTCTCTAATCTCTCTCCACAATATTCTTTAATTTTCCGTGTATAGAGAGTTACACAGTTTGTTAAATTCATGCTTCAGTATTTTAGGTTTTTGAGGCAGTTGTGAATGCTTTTTTTTCTATATTTACCTCCTATTTTTCATTGCTAATATATAAAATAAAAAGACTTTTGTATTTTGAGCTGAAATTCTGTGACCTTGTTAAATTCATTTAATGATTTTAGTTGCTTCTCTATAGTTTCATTAAGATTCTCTACATATGCAATCATGTTATCTACACATAAATAAATGCTCCATATCATTCATAGTAGAGGCAGGAAACAGAAACCATACCAGTTGTTTTAACAGAGAGTATATATTTTTACAATATGGATTAATGATCTAAAAAGACAAAAAAGAGAGTGCTAACATATGATAGAGCTGACAACAGCAGAAAGCAGCTACCACACTCTAGGCTTAGGGTGAATGAACACAAGAGGCTGGAATTAGTAAAATATAAAAGCTTGGAGGAGGGACCCCAGAACAATGAAATCAGACCTCTGAGAAAGGAGTGCTGCTCAGGCGGTGCTAATGTCTCTGAGTTTAAGGAGGGTTTCCATGGGGCTGTAACTCAGTCTTTGAGTAGAGGCTCCAAACTGGCTCCTTCTGATGTGTCTGAGCAATCACAATTAGGCTAGTTTTTTCAAGTGTTAGGAAAACTGGATTTAACTACTGTGACTAAAATGAACTGACACATTTGGTGTCAATAAATGAGCCTGGAGAGCCACTGACAGGAAGAAGAACTAAACATGAAGCACATATACAGCAGACAGAAGTAAGCAAGTCTCTTCTCCAATATTATCCTTTAGATTTTTTATCTCTAGATCCATTCACAGCACTTGCTCTTCCTAAATTCATAGCACCATCTATTGGCTCTACTGAAAGCATTTAACAGGCTTCCCAGGTGGCACAAAAGAAATGTAGAGAGTCCTCAATGTTACATGAAGAATATTAGGAATGGATTTAAAGCTGAGCAATGCTATCCTAATATATGGCACATGAACAGGGAAACCGGAAGAAAATCTGGGGACCACAAACTCAACAGCAATTCCTCCACTAAAGGTATTTGTCAAAATGGAAGCCATCTCTAAAGCAAAGCAGAAATTTTGACAGTATTAAAAGCTAATGATTAGAGTTTAGGACCTCAGACTCTGAACTGATAATTCAAAATGACCAGAAGCATACCAACTATAGATTGTCTATACCATATCTGCCACGCAGCTTTGACTTACACAATCCCTAATGTATAGAGGGGATCAGCCATCGGCAGATACACTAGCCAAAGAGAAGGCTGACCCTATTATCTGATATAGCTACAATTTGCATAGTCACTGTACTCAAATAAAATTTAGCTACTTGTCAATAAAACATACTTTATTACCAAAAAAATAAGAAAAACAAACCATCAATAATAACTAAACCAAAGGTGTTTTAAATATTAAAGTTATCTGATAAAGTCTTCAAAATAACTATTATTATTATATTCAAAAAATTGAATAAAACATGAATAAAATATATGGAAAGATAAAAGTAACCAAAGAACAAAAATATGATATTCAAAAGAATTAAAGGGGCATTCTAGAACTAAAAGTGTAAATTAAAAAAATCATTAAGTGGGTTTAGCAGCAGATTAGACAGAAGAATAAAGGATTAGTGAACTAGAAGAAAACTTAATAAGAAATATCTAAAGAGAAGTACACAGAGAAAAAATGATAAAAAACACAGCAAAGAATAATAGAGATGTGTGTGGAATAAGATGAAAAGGTCAAATATGTATATGTATAATTGGAGTTCCAAAACAAAAAGATAGAGAGGCTAGAAAAGAAGTAACATTTGAATAAACAATGAACAGTAATTTTCTAAAACTTATGTAAATACCTCACCTCACAGGTTCAAAAATCTCAGTGAACCACAAACAGAATAAATCAAGCACAGTAAATATAAATAAAATAAATAAATATCTATATATATCTATATATCATAACAAGATTTCTAAAAACCAAAGATAAAGACGAGGTTTGTAAAAGCAATCAGAAGAAGAGTTCTGCATTACCTTCAAACAAGCAACAATAATTTGAGAACTCACTTCTAAAATGAATAATATAGAAGGCAATGAAACAACGCCCTTAAAATACTAAAAGAAAATAACCTCCAATCTAAAATTCTATATCCAGAAAAAATATCCTTCAATAATAAAAGTAAAATAAAAATATTCTCAGACAAAGAAAAACAGAATTTGGCACTAGTAAAGATGCAAGAAAAGGATATTTTTAGACAGAAGAAAAATTATCTAAGGAGGGTATGGGGGAAAGGAGGAGAAGGGTCGCGTCAAGGAACATGTATAAAGGACCCATGGACAAGGACAATGGGGGTGGGAGAATTGAAAGTGGAAGGTGGAGTGGGTAGAGCAGGAGAGAGTAATGGGGAGGAATGTAGCACACTGGGTCTGGGTTGGCCAGCCTCGGGTTATGCTGAGTGTGCCGGCAGCGTTTTGGGCAAGCACGCCCACCTTGGGCCTCTCTGGGCAGCTGCAGCATTGCTGGTACCGCTCCACAAATCGTCTTATTGCCACTGGCTCTCCACCAGGCTCCGTCCTGCTTACCGGTCTGGATGAATGTGTCTTCTTTAACTCCTTGGTTGTCAGACTTCCACTCAGTTCGATTTTCTGTCAGTTCTGGCTGGTTTTGTTTTTTAAATTGATGTTTTTCCTCTTTTGGTTGTGCGAGGAGACACAGTGTGTCTACCTATGCCTCCATCTTGGCCGGAAGTCCCCTAATTTTCTTAATAGTTCTTTCAGAGGACATTGCCATCTTGTTCTATAGTACTTTTGTGTCTACCAGGATATCAAAAGTACAAAATTATTTTCATTTTAAAAAAGATACTGGAAAGAATACATTTTGAAGCATAAACCATAAATAGCTTTCACATGATGAAAGAGCCCAAGTGAAGAGATTCTTGATAGTTGCCAAAGCTTTTTATTGAAAATGGATTCTGGCAATGTGGAAATTCTTATGACAACGTAGAAACTTTTTTTTCCTGTTGGGGATTTTTAAGTTTTGTTCTGATGCTTCTTTTCAATGTTCTTAGACTTACATAACCTGGTGAATTAAATTATTTAAGACCGAGTTTCCAAAGTTAATGCACCTACATTATCTGAAATTTAGACTAGGCCTCAAGTATTTTTACTCTATTGTGTCAACCAACATTCTAGTATAACGAGTAATTTGGGACTGAAACTGGAGCCTGAAATGAAGCCTCTCAAAAATAGGGCTACTTTTCTCTCATTGTATGTCACTGGAGTTGATACTTAATAATCACACTTAATGAGAAAATGCTTATTCAATGAGTGAATAAATCAAGATCTAACTATATTTTTTAAATGTTTGGATGTAAGTCAGACAAAAAGTAGAATTTGGTTTAATTTATCCAGACCATTAATTTGTTTCTGAAGTAGTAAAAAATGCATGACCCACAATACGTGCTTAATCAAATGGCACATAGTAAGTGTTTAATACATGTTTATTATTAAAATATGGAAAAGTCAAACAAATTTTTAGACCTGCGTAACCAGATGACTTAGCCTCAAGGCAGCACAACTTTTGTGCCCACTTACTGCTTAGAAACTGCCACCCTTCCAGTGCTGGAGAATTGCTCATTATACCATCAGTGAGAGAGAATTTTTGTTGTTATTTTATATCACAGAGATTTGAAGAGATGTTTTTACTAGCAGCTACCTGGCTAATATGTGGACCACAGTGATGCCGCCTAATCTACATTTTGGGAAGAAGGAAGGGTTGTACGTTAGAGATGCAATCTGCATACATGAGATTCACAAACTATAGCCATCCTCCCTTACTAATAGGTGATACATTCCAAGACCCCCCAGTGGATGGATGCCTGAAACTGCACATAGGACCAAATCCTATATATACTATGTTTTTTTCTACAATACATACTTAACTGTGATAAAGTTTATTTTATAAAGTAGGAAGGGTAAGAGATGAACAATAATAATAAAATATAACAATTATAACAGACTGTAATAAAAGTTATATGAATATGGTCTCTTTTCTTAAAATATCTTTTTGTACTGTACTCACCTTTCTTATGATCCTGTGAGATGAGGCCAGCGTGAGGGGATGAAGTGAGGTGAGTGACGTCGGCATTGTGACGCAGCAATAGGCCACTGTAAGGGTTACTTGAACACAGGCACTTCGAGACAGCGGATCTGATAACCCAGATGGCTACCAAGAGACTAACTATGGGTGCAGGGAGCATATAAAGTGTGGCGATGCTGGATGAGTCAGGACCTGAAGGCAACCTCGCGGGCCTCACAAGATTTCATCACGTCACTCAGAACAGCATGCAATTTAAAACTTATGAATTGTTTATTTCTGGAATTTTGTATCTAATATTTTCAGACCAGAGTTGACCTCGAGTAACTGAACCCCACAAAGTGAAACCATGAAAAAGGGGGGACTACTGAATGCATTTTTCTTTGAGGCAAGGCTAAACTCTCAATATTTGACTAACTAAACTGTATTAACTGTTAAATGTGAACTTTTCTTAGAATGTGTTTTGTGCAATAAAAAGAAAAAAAACTTTTGTGAGACTCTCTTTAGCTTTAAAATTATTATCTGAGTTATTGAAGTTACAAATCCAAAACCTAGTTTTTTCTTAAGTTTAGTTTGCAGTCTTATTATTTTATTTATAAGTCTAGTAAATGTTCAGCAGTCACTTTTAAGAGACTTTGAATAATTTACAAACTTGTTTTAAAAATTCCTTTAAATACATTAAATAGCATATGTACATTTAATATAGTTAATTTCTTTTTTGTGGGGTAGCTCAATTATTTGACTTAACAAACAAAACTTATCCAAGTACTGACATAACTCATATATCTAATGATTTAAACTTATAAAATTGATGATAATTAATTTCTTTTAAATCTTATAATACTCTATATAAACTTATTAACATTTCAACTTAAAATCTCAGGTCTAAAGCATTTACTCAATCATTCTACATTGAAATTTTAAAACTGACCTATTACTGGGTAAAATTCTCTTACATATTGCGAGTATATAAATTATTAAATATGCATATGTTCTTAAATAGGAAATATGTTCATGTGTATTTGATACTTTTAGGCATTTTTATACTTTATTACAAACCATCCTGAACTTAAAAAATTCCAACTGACTCAGAAAACAATGATGCTTTACCAAGAAAATGTTGAGGGATCTTTTCCTAGCCAGTTGGGGTTGTACAATGCCTAGAAATGCTACTGTAATAGATTCTTGCTGGTGACACTGACGGATTTAAAGTAGGAACTGCTTCATAACTTGACTCCTTAAGTTGATCTTGAAGCCTTTTTTGTAGTCTTCATTCCCAGTGAACTCAGAGAAGGTTGTTTACTTAATTCTAAATTTAAAGTGGACTTTCAAGCTTTTATTCTTATCTATAAGACTACACGTGTGAGATGCAACTGAACTGTGGAACTCTCTCAGGGCTTAGATGTCTCAGAATTTCCAAGGCCTTTCTATGACAGTAGCATAAACCAGCATTGCCCCAAATGCAAGCCCTCCCTGATGGGATAGTTAAATGTTGACTAAGCCTATTCACTACATACTTGAACTGAGAACTCTGCCAACTGAGATACCTACATTTGGAATCACAGGAAGCATTGCTTCTTCAGCAGTATAATGGCCTGTTGACAGGGCCCTACCGTCTCCTCCAACTTCCAAAAAACACTTGTCTTTAATTGGAACCTGAAGATTTGTTCAAATCTATTTTGTAATCATCTAGTCTAACCCAATTGTTTTACAGAAGAAAAAAAAATGAAACTAACAGAAGTGCCCAGTATATATCACAAAGTTATAGGCAAAGCCAATGTTTTCTCAATAAACTCCTGAGCAACGTCATGGTTCTTGCCCAGCAAAGCTTGGGCAAACAATATGTGCAGAGGGCTGTACAGGGAGAAGCAGGCATAGGCTTAGGATGTCTCTGCCTCAGAAAGAAGACACTGTCCCCCACTGCCAGATCAGCCAGCTCCCAGGCTCGGAGGCCGGAGGAGTGCCCCTACCCCGTCCCCAACATCTCTTCTAAGTAATCCTGCTGGTGAACCTTTTTCTCTGAAATGTGTCCCACAGAGCTGTTCAATAACATTAGTTACTTCAACTACAAAAAATTTTGATATTTAAGTTTATTACTGCTGAACAGATATTGTTGCACTGAATGCACAAAAGTTAAATTTCAAGGCAGATTTTTTTTTTCAGATGTTAGTTAAGGGTTAAAAGAAAGATAGGGAAAGAAACAATGCTGTTTCCCTTTCCCAGATGACTGACACCACCAGAGACTATTTCAGAGAAAAAAATAGTCTTAAACTATAATGGCTTCGGTTCTCAAACCCAAAGCTGAGAGAGATCCCACAGTTATTAAAGCTAATAAATCAGAGAGAAAGAAAGAGAGAGATCCTACATGCAAATCTGGGCAGCTTTTGCATGTTTCTGCACACAGAACTCAAAGGGTTTCTCTCCCCACTCCCTCCCCCTTCCTTTACCTCATTCACCATGGGTATCTTAAAAACAGCAAGGAGACCTGTGGGACGTACAGTTCTATAAGATGTAATTATGGTACCTTATTTTTAAGAGTTTAAAAGTGCATCTTTATGGCCTTATGCAGCCACAGTAACTTTTATATGTTTGATTGACATAAAACATGCATTGGCATAAAACATTTCCTCGAACTGTAGAAATGTGGAGATTTCAGGCACTCTGCTCTCTCCGCCTCCATGTGATGCCCCCACCATTATTCCTGTCCCTCCTCATTTGTTTAGTAATATTGATCAGCTGCAGTTAGCAGAATGCAGTCGGTGACCCCAGAGCAGCTCTTTTGGTGGTTGTAAAAGCTGAAATGAACTGAAATAAAGGGCATGTGATTCATGAGCTGCACATGCATGTGGAAATCAGAAGGCCCAGCATTTACAGGTCATTTTAAAGGTGATCTTTCATACATGGAGGTTTACATTGCCCCAGTTTGGCTTTTGATTATTTTTTTTAACATAAGTGAAAAAGGTTGCCTTGCCCTCTCAGATAGAAGAGGTGTTTTTGTATTGCCGATATAAATACTTCTAAAGTTTTATAGGGTGACTAATACCCTACAGGGATAAACCAGGCTGTCAACTTTCCTGAGACTTTTGGCTAGAACCCCAAATGTTGGCTAAAGGCATCAAGGCAAGATCCTCATTTTCGAAGAAGGCTTTCTGTCCAGAGACCGTAAACATGTGAGCATGTAGTAGAACAGATGTTCACCTCTTCATCCCAAATAATGGAAAGTCTAGACTCTAAGAGAAATTCAAAATAAATTTGTAGTTAGTTATATTTTAATTTTTACTAGAGTATCACTTCATTAATGTTGTGAAACAAGCAAATGCACATTGACTGTTGGGCCTTGACTACTGCTTCGGGTTTCCTAAAACAAGTTTGGCTGCTTCATGGAGCTGCCTCCCACTTGCTAGAGCCAGAGTGGTCTGAGGTAGAAAAGGGTAAGTTCTCTGACATCGTATTTTAAACTAGTAATTCAAACTTCAATGACCGTTCTGTTGGTAATATGGACTTTTTCTCATGATTTCCCAAAAAAACTTACCTCAAACACTGCCTTCACGTATTACTGAAATGTCTTGTGTAAGCGTTTACTGAAAGTGGCCCCAGTAGTTCCTCGTTCCTCAGGTTTTCCTGACCAGATGTCTATTTTCAGTTACTGTGTGCAGCCACTAATAACTCTTCCCTTGGGTGACTGAGGAAGCACGGTGGCCTGGCTAATTTATTTTACCTCCCCATTTTCCCACAAGTAGATCAGGAATTGTTGCCAATTAGTCAACAAGGATTTGCTAAGTGCCCACAGAATAAAAGTGGTGTACTGCATTCAACCTTTTGGTCAATTCATCCTAAGAAAACATGTAGAGGTTTAACACAGAAAACCCCAGCTTCCTAGTGCCTAGATTCCTGGGGCCTTCATGCTCTGACAACAACTCTAGGCACAGAAATAGCTGGAAAAAAATGAATAACTATCTTTGGAGAAGCAGGGCTGGATTTTCAGCAACTAAGGAGTGACAGCAGAGAGGAGCCAAAGTCCAGACACAATGACTGATGAGTTAAATATTCATAGGAAAACAAATATCAGTTATTGTGAAGATGATAAAAGACCATTCATCACTCTCTACCTACCACCAGCTTTTTGCTAGTAAACAGAAGAAGAAAAAAAAACATGTAGCAAATACAAAGATAAAAAAGCAGAAGAGGAGAAGTATCATGAAATCTTCGTTCAGCTAGCTGATGTTTTGAGATTACCAATAATTTGGATTTTTTTTTCTCCCTGCCCCTTTCACTCATTCATGAGTTAGCAAGCTTTGTGTGTCATTTCTTCAGGGAAGAGCAGAAAGTAGAGGTAGCCAGCAGGACTCTCTATATTTGTTTTTAAAAATCTAAACCCATTTTTCTTAATATTGTTTTAGCTATGGTTTCACAAAGATCCCAGAATAAAAATCTTCCCCCAGACAAAACAGCAATTGAACATTACATGCGAGCACACACACACACGCACATACATCTGATTGGGCCAGCGGGGTGGGGGTGAGGTCTGTGGTGGCAAAGCAAGGGGAACTGAGGACTCTTCTCAAGGGCAAAAAGCCCATGAGGAAGAGAAATAGCTCTGCGTGCATCTGGGATGACCATAGGACCTGGGACCCTCCCCCTGTCAAAAATGAGCACATCTTAAGCTTGACGCAAAAGTAGAGTACTAGTGTGCTCCAGGAGCCGCTGTCATCTTAGAATAGAGGATGTCAGTGACACTCATGAGACCCTAGAGACTCCTGGTCCATACTGCCCATCTTCCAGGCAACATGCAAGGCTTTCCAGCTCTGATGGTGCATCCAATGACAACTGGGTTGAAATGCATTACAGGCCAGGCAGTGAGGCTTGGAGTCAGAAATAAATGCGTGCTGTGGCAAATAAAGGTAGATCTCTTGCATACATGAGTTTAGAGAAAGGGATTCATACCTTCCGTATCCACAACAACCTATGCAATAAATAATATTATTTCTATTTTATAGATTGGGAAACCTAACTGAGAAGTTAAGTAACTTGCATAAGGTTATGCCTTTAGTAAGTGATAGAACTGGGGTTAGGAGACAGAGGAGAGGATGGGATAGTCAAGCAGCCTACTGATAAACAAGCAAACAACACTCCCTCCCCCAAAACCACAAGCATTTCTTTAGGAAAGGACACAGAGTCAAAGTAAAATTAAAGAAATCCAATGTCCCAAACTCTGAAGATTAGGAGGAAACTCTCATTTAGTGATAAGAACCCCCTAAGGGTATGTGTTAGTCCTACTAGATGAGAAACGTGTAGCAATAGTTCCGTTATGACACAAGGCCAGCATCTTACTGAGAAATGCCGTTGGAGTCTGTCTCTGCCCGCAAGACAAGGCGAGTCGTCGGAGGGCGGGGTGCCATGTGATCGGGAGCTGCCCGCAGTCCAGTCCAGTCCGCAGTGAACACGGAGTATGTTTCTAATGGTGCTGCGACTCAAAGCACAGTGGTAGTAATAATGAAGAAAATAAATTTTATTTTCTAGATGGTGAAAAGTAAAACCTAAGAGAAAGTTCCTTCAGCTTTGATTTATTAATTTTGTAGCAAGACAATTCTTTAATATGCTGACCAGAAGGTCATGCATCTGCCAAACTTCATTTATCCTTAGTAAGAAAAAGGGGAATTACCACCCCTCTGCCCCCTGAAAAATAAAAAACTAAAGAAAAGGAGAAAAACAAGGAAGGAAGGAAGGAGAAAAACACTTTCCATCATCAAGTGCTTTACCAAATTCCAGAATTTCTTGAGGTTCATGACTAAATCTTTGCGCTGACATTTTATCACTGATAATCATAATCATGATCAAAAATATTAAACTATATTTAGGGAACTCTGTTGGGTAGTGGCAATTCCCATGCATTCCTGTGCCTGAGTAAATTGGTTAAAATAAACTTTTATAAAGTAGATAGTCAATATGTGTCAAGAGTTTTTTAAAATGCTCTTCTTCCCTGACTGAGAATTTTATTTTTTTGAATCTTAGATTTGTAAAAAGAACTACATGCATGAAGATATTAACCACAACACCATTTATAAATTGAAAATTTGCATTTAAATACTGTATGTTCAACCATAGTGAAATAGGTATGGCAATTCATTGTAATATTTTGTTATTAATTAAATTACAAACACAAAAGCTGTATAAAACATAAAAAATTGTTCCTCTTAGAAAGTTCAGTGAAAATCAGTATGAAATATTTATTTTTACTTCGATTATAACTATGTTAGAAATACAAATGCATGTGAGAAAAGACTGAGAGGACATAAACTAGTACTGCAGTGTTAACTGTTTTGAACAAGCACATTATACATGATTAGGTTTCTTGCCTTTATTAATTTCTGTTTTCAAAATCTAATTACAGGTTTTCAGGTATTCTATCTCCTAAAAATATTTCAATTTTGACAGGGAATAAAACTTAAGTCAAACTAGAATTGTAATAAAAACTAAATTCAATATTAAAATGAATTCAAGTAAACGTTTATTATATTTTACAATGATTTTTATTTTTAAACATGTTACATTTTCAGAATTTAAGGCGTAAGTCTTGACCTAGTTGGGAAAATAAATCTATCTAAAAAGACTCACAGTAAAAATTAAACTTTTGCTGAAAGGCAAGAAAAAAATCACATTTCTCTACTAATTGTAATTGCCATGAACTTTAATTATTATAAACACATAAATACAGGTTCCATGTGTGTGCATATCTGGGGTAACCACATTGATGTATACTTTTATTTCTTTTTTAGTATTTCCAGTATTTGCCTCACAAAAATACATAGAGGAATATGGATTCAAAACCAGATTCAAACAGGTAAATACTACCTGAGGTCTGGATAAGTACATAAAATAAGAACCTATCAAGAATTCTCCAGCAAGATTGCTTTTAAATATTAAATGTATTGAATACATATGATACCTGAGTTTTAAAGACCTTAAAATTGATCACTTGTAAAAGTGAACACAGAGCTTGTCCTGCATTTTCAGTCCTGATAAGATTTAAATGACTTGCCCTGGCCGAGTCACTCAGTTGGTTAGAGCACCGTTCTGATACGCCAAGGTTGTGGGTTTGATCCCTGGTCAGGGCACATGCAAGAATCAACCACCGAATGCATAAATAAGTGGAACAAAAAAATCAATGTTTCTCTCTCTCTCAGCATTAAAAACTAAATCTTTTTAAAAAGATTTAAATGACTGATGAAGCTTAATGCATTCACTTCCTAGAAAATGTTTACATTTTGGCAATGAAAGAATTCTTACACCATAGAGATGATGAATTTTGAAAAGTACAATCTCAGCAATTCAGCCAGTTTGGCAATGAGAAAATTTGGACCTGGCTGGAAGTTCTTTGGAGTCCTAAACTTATTTGTTAAAGAAGCTAACCATTGATTTAACCTCTGCACAATGCTGCTCGTTGCTATTTGCAGATACATACCTATAGTCCACATACTCTAGCACAAATATGTCAAATGTGTGATTTTGGAGTTTTGGGGAAACCTTTCTGGCCCAATGTTACCAAGACTATAAACCCATCAGCATAACATTTGGAAAAGACTAGTTGTTTTGTAGGTTACTGACTAGTAGACATGACCTCATAATCATCTTTCTGCACCTCCACCTTCTCAGTTTGGTAAAACTGTTAATACAGAGCTCAATTATTCACTTAGAAGATCTGTAAGGGGAAAGAACCCAATAGATACTATGTAGCAAATGGAAGAGTTGGAATAATTTTTTTGACTAGAGAATTGAGAATCTCACCCTAGAGGCTAAGTAATTAGGCAAGAAAACTGATGACTTTAAATTCTTCAGGTATTTGTTTGTTTTTCCAGTCTTATACCTCAGACTGGCCAGGGTTATGTCCTCAATAAGGTTTCCAATAAATAAAAAGTTCGAAAATCTGGCAGGCAAGAAGGTTGAAATTATTGGCTAAAATCAGGTCTGGCTTTCATAAGAATCACCCTTTCCAGGATGGTATCAGGTCTGTATTCCATTACCATTGACAATTAGGAGTTCACTACATAAACAGTTTATGAGTTTGTCAAATGTTTTTATAGGTTGTGTGTTTGTGTGTGTGCATGTGTGTTTGCTGATTTTCATGCCCTCCTTGATAAAGGCCATATTTTTCTCACTTTTACTGTACTCAGTGATGGCAGAACTGCTGCAAATAAAGCCCAAATTTGTGGTGGCAGTCATGACGATGAAGATGGTAACCTTCTATGTTAATATCCCTTAGGAGTCCATAAGAAAAGTCACAGTGGTAGAGATGACCAGTTGAAATGCCTTGAATGTGTCTCCTTGTGCACACAGGCAGTTGTATAAGATATAAAACTGGGAGCAAAGTTAACTGGGTTGTAGGGTGTGTTTATCTATTTTTTATAGACATCGCAAATGATTCTCCATAGTTATTGTACCAATGTACACATCAACCAGAGAGTTTCTATTTTTTTACCTCTTTGTCATTTGTTCTCACACTTCAAAATTTTGGCCAATCTGGTAAGTAAGAAGTGGTGTCTTATTTTATTTTACATTTTCCTCATTACTTACAAAGTTGACCATCTATTCTTACACTATTGGCTTTTTCCCATTTCTTCTTTTGTGAATTGTCTGTGAACATACATTTGTCCATTTCCTATTGGGTTGTTGGGCTATTTTTTAAATTTTATTTCAGGAAAAATCTTTATCTATTCTTGACATTATTAGTGTGCTTTTATGTTATTACAAATATATTTTCCCAACCTATCACTTATCTTTTTATTTTTTGTGATATACAATTTTTATTTTAATATAGTCATTTTAATAAATCTATCCTTCCTTCTATTTTTTTGTATCATTTAAGTAACTTCTTCCTATTTAATGTCATAAAAGTATTCTTGTTTTTTCTCTAAAGATATTCAAGTTTTGCTTTTCACATTTAGGTCTTTTTCTTAACTAAATTATATTTTGTGTATGCTGTGAAATAAAGATCTAATTTACGTTCTCCTGTACCAACGGCCATTTTTTCTAGTATAACTTATTAAGTAGTCCATCCTTCAATAATATTGTTATAACTGTGTGTGGTACCGGGTGAGTATTGGAAATATTGAGGGGAACTCTTCGTAAAGTACATGATCGTCTGACCATTATGCTGAATACTTGACACTAATACAAAATAATATTGAATGGAAACTGTAAATAAAAAATAAAATTTAGCCCTGGCTGTTGTGGCTCATTTGGTTGAGCATCACACTGCAAAGCAAAAGGTCACAGGTCTGGCTCCTGGTCAGCACGCACGCCGGGTTGCAGGCCCAGTGCCGGCTGAGCCCATGCACGAGTCCCCTGATCGATGCTCTCTTGTACACTCATGTTTCTCTGCCTCTCTACTGCCCTACCTCTTTCTCTAAAAGTAAATAAATAGAATATTTAAAAATAATGAAATTAAATTTTTAAAAAGTTTAAGAACAACAAAATAAATAACCCACTTTTCTCTATGACTTTGTAATACCTAATTTGTCACAAAAATGAATTTCCATAAATGCATGGGTCTATTTCTCAGTTCTGTCTCAGTTCCACTGGCCTATTTGTCTTCTTATGAACCAATACCACACTGTTTCAATTATTATCATGTACTGTAATTCTTGACTTTTTCTTTTTTCTCAGTTTTTATTGGTTATTCTGTGCCATTTATTCTTCCATATAAATTTTAAAATGAACTTTTCAAGTCTCACAAAAATCTCTTTTGGAATTTTGATAGGAATCACATTAATTTATAGATAAAATGTGGAAAGGTTGATGTACTTGTAATACAGATTCTTCCCGGTATACTGCCTTATTTATTTAAGTCTTTTATGTCTTACAATAATGTTTTATTATTTTCTCGATAAAGGTCTTGCACATTCTTTGTTAGGTATGTTATGAGATACTTTATAGTTTTTGTTGCTTAAGCTATCCAATTACTCTGATGTAATCAATATTGGTGACCAGTGCAAGCTTCTATGGAATGTCAAGATGATCAAGGCCCCTGCAGACTACACTGTGATTTCCAGCAGCTGACAAAAGTGCGGGGGCAAGCCAGCGGATGTGCACTGCTGTCCACGCCTTTGCTACACAACCCTCCCATGGAGAGTGCTCCGCGGGCCCTTCGGGTCTCACTGTGCTGCAACCTATCAAAGCTGCTAGGTTATTTTTGGTAGTTTCCTGTTCTTCCATTTCAATGTAATTTTGTACTGTGTGGCTGAAAATCAAAATGTTTACATTTTTTTCAGCTCTGTTTCTACCATCTATCTTTTCTACTTGTGTGTGCTCATGTTGCCTTGTCTAATTGTCTTAGTTATCTTTGATCAGGAGCTACCTGTTTTCTTTGGAAAATTATTTGTGGCAATGTTGGAAAACTAGAATTAAAGTTCGACCTTCCAGGCAAGATTTAGTTTTGTTTCTACATGGCTTAACAGTCACTATGACTTGAAAGTATGGGACCACTTTAAATTTACAGCTTAAAGTTTTTTGGATCTCCAAAGTGATATGAATTTGGGCTGAAAATCCATGTGAGGAGAAATTATTAATACAATTTTTTAATGAATTTTATTTCCACACCTTTCTTTAAACAGGGATAAAGCAACTTTCCCCAACTGTGATGAGGTAGAGAGATTTATTTCTTATTCACTATTATACCATGAAAGTAGCTTTTTATTTTTATTTAAATTTTTAAAAAATATTTTATTTATTTTTAGAGAAAAGGGAAGGGAGTGAGAGAGAAACATCGATGTGTGGTTGCCTCTCGTGCATCTCCTGCTGGGGACCTGGCCTGCAACCCAGGCATGGGTCCTGACTGGGAATTGAACTGGTGACCCTTTGGTTCACAGGCGGACATTCAATCCACTGAGCCACACTAGTCAGGGCTGAAGGTAGCTTTTTAAAGTCTAAGCTTTAAAAGCAGAGGATCTTCTATTAACCTCCTACCATGAGGAGGCCTGGGCTTTGTCTTCTGAACCCTATCCTGAGAATTAATAAAAATAAAAGTGCAAGTCACCCAGGTTTGAGAAATAGCCTCAAATCAAAACTGTTTCAATACTCCACTTACTTCTGGGGTTATTTATTTATTTATTTTTTGGTTTATAATCCTTGATTATATTTTCACCTTAAAAACCCCAGAATTTAAATACTTAATATAGAAGTTTTAGGTTTTCCCTAATGGGAGAACTAATCTGAGTGTGTTATAAGCTATAATCAGGTATGTTATAAGATATAAAAGTGTACACCTAGATATTTTTATACTTAATTTTTTAACATGCTTTCTTCACTCAAGAAAATCTAACATCATACAATATCTTGATAATCTTCACAAACATGAGGGACTTAGAGTGTTTGGATTATTTGATTCCTCTTTCCGTGATTCTTCTTGTTGTTGCCTTTAGTTCTACCTCTTTTTCCCTGTGTTAGTTAATACAAACTTGGTAGCTTCAAACAATATAAGTTTATTATCTATATTTCTGAGACTCCACACAACTCTGATGAGACTAGAGAACTTCAGGACTATATTTTTTTTTTTGGAGGCTCTAGGAGAGAATCTGTTTCCTTAACTTTTTCAGCTTCTATAGGCCACCCTTATTCCTGGCTCATGTCTCCCTGCCTCTATCTTCAAAGCTATATATGGCAAGTATATAGCTTTTCACACTGCATTTCCCTCTGACATTTGTACCATGGTTGCATTTCTAAGAAAGCATCTCAGCTTTTAATAACTCATAGGATTAAATCAGGTCCACCTGAATAATCTAGGATACTCTCTCCATCTCAATGACCTTAACCTTAATCATATCCAGAAAAAGTCTCTTTTACCATGTAAGGTAATATATCCACATGTTCCCAGATTAGGAAAATATGAGAGTAAAGGGAGCAGTGATGTGATTCTTCCCACTAATCTCCAGTCAGTATTATTATTATTATTACTATTATTATTATTATTATTCTCAATGCTTACTTAGATTTACTTTATATTTTCTATGTTCTTTGCTCATTATTGCTTATCCTTTTCTACATTTTTAGGGGAAGAACTTAAAATTATCTTCTTAAAGAATTATTCAATATATCTTTTATCAATTCTCTTAGCAAACATCTATAAATATCTTTTTAATCTGTCTAAAGCTATTTTTGTAATATAAATGATGGTTTACCAGGATATAGAATTCTAGATTGACTCTTATTTTTCCTCCACATTATTAAGATATTATTTCATTGGCCTTTAGCATTTATTGTTGCTCATGAGAAGTCAGCTGTCAGTCTAGTCATATGTAATTAATTTTTATTTCTGGTAGCTTTTAAGATTTCTCTCTTTGTGCTTGATATCCCACACATTTATTCTCATAACTTCAAGTATGAATTAATTTCTATTTACCTTCATCAATACTCAGTATATTCTATCAAGTTGAAGACACATATCTTTTCTCAATTTTGCAAACCTCCATGCTTTCTTTACTTCATACTGTCTCTCCCTATTTTTATAACTTACTCTTTTCAGAAACCTTAAGAGATGTATGTTGGACTTTACTATTCTGTCCTCAAGTCTTTTATCTTCTCTTTAATATTTCCATCTCTTTTATGCTCTGACTTCATTTCGAGTAACTTTCTTTTTTTTCCTATTTTTCAATTCACTAATTCTCTCTTTAGTTGTGTCTGACAGCTAATACCTCTAACACATTAATTCCTAATGACTGTAATTTGAGTGACTTTTTAAAAATTTTAAGTACTATAGCTGATATTTTAGAAATATTTTCCTTATATTTGTTTTTGCCTTATGGTTCCTATGTTTTCTTTTACTTCTATATAGAAGCTTTATTTACCTCTTAACCTTCATTAATCCTCTCTACTTAAAGGACTCACTTGTTTAACGGTCACCCTCTATTTTTCTTCACACTGTACTGACTCAAGCCATGGAGCTCACTGAACATTTGTGGCCAACGCTGGCTAATCTCTAGTTTGTGTATATGTGTTCCTTCCCACTAGTTAAGCTGTGCAGTTTCACGGATATGTTCATCCCTAAAACTGATTATGCCTATAATATTTTATTGCCTATATAAGTAAATTAAATATCAATAAGTTAATGAAACATGGATGTAAAAATAGAAGTGCTTTCCCTCTGAAAACTAAGTTTAAATGTGTAAAAGATTCTATAAAAGCAAGTTTCAAAAATAAACTTGTTGAATTAGATATGTGCACAAAACAAAGGTGTGGAAAATGTGTAATATAACTCCTTATTTTATCTTTTAAAATTAACCCAACAATTATGTTAAATAAGAAGAATAAGCTTTACTTTTCAAAAAATATTTTTTATATTATCTACCATTTTTGGAGGTGCTGCATAATGGACCTAATGGATCTAAAATAAAAAAATACTTGCAGCAGTTTAGGTCCAATGAAAAAGGATCTTAATGGTATCAGTAAACTACTTTTTTAATAAATAGAAAGATAATAGATAATCTGTAAATAGATAATCTGTAATCTATTACAAAAAAGGACAATGAGTTTCCTATATTTCAAAAACAATGGGTTGTGCTCAGCAATGCAAACATGTTTAATAAAAGAAAATCATTATACTTACTGTTTTTTATCAAAATAATTGAGCTCTCAGGCCTGGCTGGTGTAGCTCAGTGGATTGAGCGCGGGCTGGGAACCAAAGGGCCCTGGTTCAATTCCCAGTCTGGGCACATGCCTGGGTTGCGGGCCAGGTCCCCAGTGAGGGCCATGTGAGGGGCAACCATACATTGCTGTTTCTCTCCCTCTCTGTCTCCTTCCCTTCCCCCGTCTCTGAAAATAAATAAATAAAATCTTTAAAAAAAAGTAATTGAGCTCTCAAAACAAAAAACATTAGAGTATATGCAGAGCATACTCCTTTTCTAACTATTAGCATGACATAACATTATTACAATATATAGACCTACATCAAGCACTCTGCACATGACATAACTCTTTCATAATATTTTCTTCAATACGATGCAGTTTGCAAAGTATTTCCCTGTTATTTCTAGAAATATTTGCATAGGTATCTCCAAATAATTTTCATTACAAGAAGTTCAAAATTAGGCACTTTTATGTGTTGATATAAGCACTGTAGATTGTTTATAATGAAAACTGCAGGAATTATGCTAGTGCCAGCCGTAGGCCCATTTGCTATTGAGTCCATTGGTTGTGCTTCTCCAGCTCTGCTCTGGAGTGCAGGATCAAGAACTAAGAAGAGATGAAGCAGGGGAGGTGGCGTGCTGGTTCTTGCAGGCTGTGCTCCCATCTTCCATATAAGCTGACTTCCTAAGGAGTTTGGCCAATGGAACTTATAGCTAGAGACTGGAGTTGAAGGAGGGGAAAATTCAGAATATTTCTCCTTTTCTTTCCTGCCTCTGGTGGTGACTTTGCGGTGGCTCTTAGTCCAGCTCCTGACCCTTGCCTTGGGCAATATTAATACACTTCTTTCCTTTATGTCTTTTGCCTATGAGTGATAGTGTCTTCTCGCTATTGCTAAACTTCGTCTTACCATCCCCTGTTTAAATTCTCAGATTTTCCCTTACCTGTGTCATCACCAATCCCTACATTAAATCCCCTCTGTTGTAAATACTCTAAATTCTTTGTTTCCTGGCTAGTCTGCGATTGACACAGGATTAAGTTACATTATTCAAATTTTAAATTGTAAAATATTTTTGTTGGCTCCTCTCTTCAATATTTATCTAAAACTTTATCATATTTATGGGTTGAAAAACAATATTTAATTTAGCTCTTCATATTTTAGCATTTAAAATATGCTATTGAGGTTTATTAAATAAATCCAAAGTCCTACAGAAGCTCAGTTAGATTATAATTGAGATTCAAAGAAATTAGTTAGGTTGCATAGCTACTCAGATAACTCTGAAATCTTTGAGATTAAGTAAAATGATACATCTTTAGCCACAGAGCTGTGATGTCATGTGTGCAGTGGATGCTAAATATTTTATCAATTGATACAAGTCAATCTGAGAATTAATTGCTCTATGTGTTCTTACTCCTTCCTCTATGCCATATGTCACTTTATAAATGACACCATTTCCCAGAGCCAGCTCTAGCAGACATATCTAACAGAGGGGGTAGGGCTGTCTAACTGGGATCTGCCATCAGCCAATGTCATTCTTTGCTTTAAATTTTCTTTTTAATTTTTTTTACCAGAGTTGCTAAACCAGTGATATTAATGGTTTTGAAGTCTTTCTTCTTCTTTTTTCCCACAAAATCTGTGATGGAGATAATAATGAAAATGTAGCATCCTAAAGCCTTTTTTCCAGAGGAGTAAAAATAGATCAAGGAGGGAATAACCCCGAGGCTTTTCAATTGCGAGGCGCTGGCTGTGAACACCCACCCAGACCCACTAAGTTGCTCTGGACTCAGCCTTTTACAGAAGCTTCAAGATCAGTTGTCGAGGGTCAAAGAATTTAAATTTTGTACTTAGGATGTAAACATTGTGCTTTCAAGCATTCCAGGACAAAATTTAAATGTCTACATTTTCATATACCCAAGAAAAACAACGCTGACAAATGAATATCCAATAATATCTTGGCCATTCAAAACATATCATACTTTAAAAATGGAAATATTTGATAAAAGAAGCAAGTATGATGATGTGTTGGTCACAAGGAAAAGCATGGTTATTCTTGGATATGTCCCTAAATAATAGTATAATAAAGATACCTAACCTTTGACTCACTGGAGCAGAGACTATTCCCTGCAGGGAAGCACATTTTAGAGCAATGAGATACCAAACCAGAGAAAGCAGTTAGCTCTTTGTTCTTCTGCCATCAAGAAATAGCTGGGTGAGCAGTCACATGAATTAGAATCTTGGGCAGAAAAAGGAGAAAACTAATAGGAGAGCAATGCTATTTTGCAGCTTAGTGTCTAAACCACAAAATGATGCGAATATTGGTCATATAATCATATAACTCCCCTAGTAGATGGGTGATCTGAATTAATCAGAGCTCAAGTAGACATGCGCATATCTGTGGAGCCAGGTTTTCTGACTCGGCTCCCTTTGCCTGTACTGATATACCCGGAGAGCGGCCAGACATTCATTTCACTCTGAAGCATGTTGATGTGGCCATGGATGGATGATGTCTTGCTCCCCACAAGTAAGAACTAGCCATGCCTACAGAAATGGTATTAGCAGATCCTAAAACTCCTATACCTAAAAATCAGTCTACTTAATTGAATATCATTGAGGCTTTAAAAAAATTTCTTTTAGAATAAAGATGTCATGGAGAAGGGAAGTAATGGAAGGCATGTGTTAAAGCCTAACATTATGTGCTCCCTTGGCATCTGGTGCACAGGAGGCTTCCACTGGCCCGTTTCAAGTTCTCCTCTGCGCTCTGTTCCTGTGGATGAGGTCTCCTAGCCAAACCCTCCAAATGGAGGGGACCAAGCACAGGGCCAGCTTATTCTTGAGCAGTAGGCTTCAGTTCTCTGCCAGTCTGAGGAATGACTCAAATAGGACAAATGCATTCTCCTGTGGAAACTGGAGGGCACCCACCCTTTGGATGCTCCTGTGGCTCGTGGTTGGCCCTGCATGCTGTGCGGGGTCCTTCTCTCCTGGGCTGTGAACACACCTGACTAACAAACTGCTGTTGTGCTCAGCCATCACAGCAGTTTGATCTCACTAACAAACCGTAGGATAGGAATCCCTGTCACCAACAGAGTGAATAAAGGTGATTAAAACAAGAGAGTCAAAGTTAAAAGTTCTTTCAAGCTGATGGAAACATTCCAGTGTTGAGATTATACTCTAGATATGAGATGAAGTTTTTATCTAATACGATAAGAAAAGTTTCAATGTTCTCTGAAGAGCTGTATCCACAGCTTGTAATAATTGCTACTACTACTACTACTACTACTACTACTACTACTACTACTACCATTCATTCATTTGTTTGCATGTCAGACACATGCACCATTCTAGTTAATCCTTTTTACAGCTAAGGAAACTGAGGCAAAGACAGGTTAAAATAATTAGCAGTGATCAAAGTGTTAGTGAGCAGTAGTGTTAGGAGTCAACCTAACTCACTGTGTTTTTTGTTTGTTTGTTTACTTTCAGAGCCTCTGTCCTTAACCGTAAGATTGTACCATCATCAACATTTGCTTTAATCATTAAAATTGTCAATGAAGTCCTTAGCGCCTCCAAATCGTGATTAGAACTCACAAAGGGTTGCATACAAAACACTGGTAAATGGCAAACCACTTTAATCCACTTGAATTAACACTTAGAAATATAGCAAAGCCCTGGGCACAATAAATAGTTGTTAAATGTAATTATTGATCTCTTATTTAATGCACTTATGTCTAGAGTTGGAAGGGTATCTTCTAAAGTCAAACAAAACTCCCACACATAATCAATAATATGTCAAATGAAAGTGAATGAAAAACTGAAACAATTATTGTTTAGTGATGTACAAACTGCTATTTAAATGGCTAAAAGTGATCTAAAATTTATGTTGAAAGTACTGACAATGAGAAAAAAGATAAAAAATTAAAAGATAAAAGGAAAGCAATTAATATCATATTTGGTCTCTAACATATCTCTAAGATGATTCTAATTTTAAAACATTTTCTCTGGAGACTCTTTTGAATTCCCCACCCCAGGGCTTTATTTGGAATTTGAACTTTGTAACAAAGATATTTTTTTTTCATGGAGTCAGCAATTTAGAAAACAAAGTAAATGTTATTGCTTAGATGGCCTGGCTTATTTCACAAGAAACCAGGCAAATGAAGAAAGAAAACTTTTGTTTCCTTGCTTTTATAGATGGAAGATGCACCATGGGAAAGTTTGCCAGCTCTATTTGTGGTCCCACATACACTTAATGACTATAGTCACTTTTTCAACAGTTTCTGAACTGGAATCTACCTGCCTCTCTTTAGTACAGTCTAGAATATCTTGTTTATTTTTTGTGAGGAAAAACTCCCAGCATTTTGTTGTGCATTCATTAGTAACTTAAATAATGTGGGTGTATGTTTGGCCACTTGTTATTGGTTGGCTGGTTCTTGACCACGTGACTTCCACGTCACTGTGACTTGGTTGCTGTTCAGATTGGAGGGTCTCTTCACTCTGTGTGTGAACAGGGCATGCACACTAACGTGCCGAAGTGATTTCCAAGACGTATAACAACCAGTACAACACAGACATTCAGTGAACTGAAAGGACAATAGAGCAGAGGCCTGAGCCATTAACTCTTTATTTGCTGGATTGTAGGGGGGTCCATGGGTCTCCCAGGAAAAGATAGAGCTGCACATGGAAGGTTTGGTACAGTGGATATTGTCCATCAGGTAAGAATTATTTAAGTATTTTAGCAAGAAATGATACACTTGTGTATTCTCAGCGCATATCATCACTTTTAATATGTATTAAGTATACATATATAAATGTAATATACATATTAAAAATGAGTTTAAGTGGCTTTTTAAGTCTCTGGAATTTTTTTTACAACATTTATAAAGAAAAAGTCTGCTGTGACTACAGAATCTTATCTTAATTAGTTGTACGCCAGAACTCTTCAGAGAATAAAACAAACAAATGAGTACTGATGATAGAGTTTATCCAAGATGGTTTTAAAAGTTAATAGAAAGAAAATTTTAAATGTTTTGATGTGGCTCCTTTTAGAGAGATATTTTGGGGATAAGAAAAGTGAATTAGAAAAAAATATTATTGATATTCTTTTCATCTTCATTGTAATTGATTCTACCTGTGCATCATTTTGGGGGCAGTTTCCTATTCATATTTGTAATGTGGGTTTCATTTCCATAAAATGGGAACATAATAAATATAGGGCTTACTAACGATTGTTTTATGTGGCTGCCAATCTGCCAAGTAGCATTCTTAATTATTGCCAGGAAACTAGACATTTTCCAAACACATGTT
The DNA here is from genome assembly GCA_004026765.1 of Micronycteris hirsuta. Taxonomy (NCBI): domain Eukaryota; kingdom Metazoa; phylum Chordata; class Mammalia; order Chiroptera; family Phyllostomidae; genus Micronycteris; species Micronycteris hirsuta. Next base: position 52,552 of record PVJI01008789.1, read on the forward strand.
TTAGATTTAACACTAATATGTCATGTCAGCCCTCTCTACTGGACTGATGGAGCCCAGTGGGACTTTGGAGTGTCTGCTTTGGTGGGTGACTTTTGGGGGTTAGATAAAAGGACTAATAGAAGCAGATAGAGGAAAGCATCAAAAGTTTCTGAAAGCAAATCCTACAAAGAAATACATCAAAGAGTTATGTTTCCATTATAAACTGATATTTTTACTAGATGAGGATAGAGATCGATCTTCCTCTAGAAGCCATGGGGTAAAGGAAACCAGACCCTAACCTACACTAATGAACCTAATTGCAAGGCTCTTGTCTTCTTTGAAAAACATAACCAGAAGTTTTGCCTCAAAAAATTGTTTTTAAAGTATATGTGGCTTTTTCATTAGCCTGTGCAAACCTGGTATGTTCCATCAAAGAATTTATTCCATGACTTGGAAAAAAAGGAAACTGGAAATCAAAAAGATCTGGTCCAAATGAGCTATATTTTTGAATGTTCCCCTCACAAATGTTTTTCAAGTCCATGGAAATACCTTTCGGTGGTTTTAGTTTGCTCATCCAACGCATGCTTTGCTTATGACCCACAGTTCTCTGATCTTGGCCACAGAGCTAAGGTACCTGTAAAGAGCATATGTAAGCATGAAACAATTTATTACTGACATGAAAATGTATCTTGTTCTGAATTGTATTTTTTAGAAAAATATATTTAGGATAGAATATCTCATTTCTGCTTTTGGATGTTCATGGGCTATTTATATAGGGATTAGAAGAGATGATATTTTTTCTCTAATTCTCTCAGCTAGTTGAGTAGTTTTTATTAGATTTAGCATGATTTATGATTTATCAGTTTTTTATTTATATATTTTTTAAAGATCTATTTATCTATTTTTAGAGAGAGGGGAAGAGAGGGAGAAAGAAATGGACAGAAACTTTAACGTGTGGTTGCCTCTTGTGTGCGCCCTCCCACTGAGGACCTGGCCCGCAACCTAGGCCTGTGCCCTGACTGGGAATTGAACTGGTAACCCTTTGCTTCACAGTCCAGCACTCAATCCACCAAGCCACACCAGCCAGGGTGATTTATCAGTTTTTTAAAACATGACTATTGTTATTAGAAAAATTCAAATGCAGATTGTTTTATTTCAATATTTTCTTAAAATAGAAAATATTTGAGCGATATCTTACCAGTGTCTTCATGTGGCCGAGTGGCTTCCGTAATGACAAGGTCAAATGCAAAAATGAATGCAGTGCATTTTCTGGGCATGAGTTCCTATTCCACACTTCATGCTGTCTTCTTTAGAAACGGGGAAAGATACATGCAAGTGCTTATTTTTCCCCTCTCATGCATCAAGTGTATTGTATCTGCAGCCAATAGTTTAGAAATGGTATTAGCATACATCATTGTGTAAAGCAAACTTTAATATTTAAAATGGAAGGAAACATCAACAGCTGTTGATGTCCATACTTGTTTTTGAAGGGAAGAAAAAAACCCGTGTAATTGTTGAATAGCTTTAGGCTCAAAAACAATAAAAAGTCTTGGAATTCATTCTTGCCTTGGTATCCTTTTACTATTGTCAGTGTACAGAGCTGCAAACTAGGATTCATCAGTCTGCTCATTACATTTGTATCTGATGCTTAAATTTACTGAACTACCCATGATCCTTTAATACACATAATTGATGATCGATGATGATATGAGGAAGACATTGTACTCCACTCCCCTGGAGACAAAAATTGAGTTGAGAAACATCTGGGGATGAGCTACATTTTATTTCAAATTTATTTCTTAACAATTGAGATGTTATAAGAGAAAAAGTGCGTGAAAAATATTTATTGACAAACCAAAGAGTTTCAAACATCCTCAGATAACACTAACCAATACAATTTTGTTCTCCTCCTCAACTTCCTCTCCCTCTTTCTCTTTCTTCTCCTTCATTTAAAATTTCTAGGGCAGCTAAGTGTTTAGACAATAAATCTCCTTAGTGTAAGATATTTATGAATAAAACCTAGCCTGTCTGCCAAGCTGCCTGAGGAGCTTGGCAGAGCTCTGGGGCCGGTGTGAGTGGTGTTCCCCTGCGGTACCGCAAACACCAGCAGGGAAGGGGAACGGGCTCTTCTCCTCAGGCCTGGTTTCAGGTCTTGCCTTGTACGTTCTTGTTCATAGGCCCAACTTATTTATTGGGTGATTTGTTTGTTTGCTGAACAATAAGACTTTCCTTTAACAAGTGTGAATAACTCTTTTAAATAACGTACTATTTAGAATTGTCGCAAATGAAAAGAACACAGGCTTGTGAGTTTAAATTTGAGTTTGAATCTGTTAAGACATATGACAGGTTTTCTAACCCATTGTTCTCACCCTTTTTTAATAAAAATTATTGGGATGACATTGGTAATAAAATCTTACGTATGTCAAGTGTACAACTCTATACCACATCCTCTGTACATTCAGTGGGTTATTCAGGTTTCTTGCTCAGGTTATTCAGGTTATTTAGTGGTAAGTCTGGTCTGGCACTTGGGAGGAGGTGAGTGGCTTCTACCCACTGCACAGCCACCTTGGAATCTCCCCATTCTCTGCCTTTAGTGCATAACAGGAGAACGGCAGTAGCTTCCTAGCGCTGCCATGAGGATAAAAATGTGACAGTGCATATGAAGTGCTGGCACGGTGCCTGGCCCCTGGGCAGCTTTCAATGAATGGCACTTATGACTCTGATATATGCTAATCCTCGCTATGCCAATTAATCCTTGTGCACAAGGTGCTGCTCCACGGGACTGGTGCCCAGGGGCCTTGATAGAGAAAAATTTTCAGGGAAGATACAAACCTTCTCAACCAGATACGTCTCCCTCACAGTTTGTGAACTCTTCTCCAGTAGGAGCTCTGGAAATGAGCTAAATTATCTGTGATAAAACGTCAAGAATCGAAAATTCCTTCACCCCCAAAACAACCTAGAGATGGGAAGCATTTGTTGAAGCAAGGGGAATTTGGCTGAATTTCAGAGGGTTTTTTCGCGTTGATTTTTTTACTCCTCTCCATGTCGAAAGACCACAAGTGGTGGAGGTCTGGGTTGCATCACCTGACAGTTGTTTGTGTTTGTGCAGTTTGGAGTATGCACTCCTTTCATCGTGGTCGAGTATGAATTACACTGAAATTTAAAAATTCAAATTATAGCAGCAACATTAATTTTCTCCCAGCATTTACATTAAATTCGTTAGCTATTCAAAAATTCATTAGCTATTCAAAAATTATTTATTTTTTTATTTATTAAGTTCATTCATTTCTACCCAGGTAATTCTATTATTTAAACTGGGGCATCTATTTATCGCAGCCCACCAAACTCTTACCCATCCTCAGGTACCTTTCCTCCTAGAAGTCTATAAAAGCCTCTCCTACCAAGGGCAGGAAATCCACTCCCATAGCAACCTCAGAGAATTCAGATATTATGCATTACCCACTGCCTTGCAGGGGAGTTTAATTATTGTGTTTCACGTCTGCCTGAGAAAATCATAAGTTGTTTGAAGAAAGGGCCCCATTACCTTTGTATTCTCCGTAGCGCAATGCCTTGTACCTAATTCATTCTCAATTAATGTTCATGAGTTTTTATGATTATAAAAATGTTAGATAGTTATTATCAGCAAAGTGTTTTTTAATTCTATCATTTCTGCCATGTTCTGAAATTAAAGAAGAAAAAAATCCTCTGACTAATGCAGAAATTATAGGTAGGTTCCTTTACAGAGGAAGGAGAATGGAGGTGAGAACATGTAGTTTAGCCTTCCTCTCTTTCATCATGAATGGTGTTTGAACTCATCTGTCGTATGCCCTTAACATGTTGCCATATACATCAGAGAATTCCTGCATGAAAATGTGCCATGAAATAAAGGCAGAGAGTTTATTTCTTATTTTTTCTTTATTATTTCTTTTTTTCTTATTATTACTTAAAAAAAAACACTCCCAACGTTTTTCCCTTTTATTGAATTTATTGGGGTAATTCTGGTTAACAAAATTATACCTGTTTCAGGTGCACAATTCCCCAACACATGGTCGTACGCTGCATTGTGCATTCACCACCCCAAGTTAGGTCTCCTCCCATCACTGTTCATCTCCCCTATACCCTCCTCCACCTGTCTCCCCCCCCCAGGTATAAAATAGTCATTGTTGCATATTCACTTTTAACATCTTTTTGACAGCCAAAAGTTACACGGAATTGGGGTCCCTGGGTAAATGGCTCTAAGAGTTTTTAAAATAACAAAAATAATAGTAGAAGATGCTGATTGAGAAGAGATTTAAAAAATTAAAAACAAAGAAAAAACATAAACAACTCCAAAGGTCAAAGTTGTTACCTTGAAATCTGATTTCTGAGCTCATCACCAGCAAAATGCCTCTTGAAGAGCGATGACAAGAAGCAGCGAAGTGTGCCCTGTACTGTCACCACTTACGATGGGTAACAAAGGGCACTCACCCCTGTTTCCCACTCAGATGGGGCCATGGGAACGGAGAAGAGAGCAGGCCACTTTCAATCAGAGCATGAAATGCAAGGTAGTAAATAATTTGATTGAGACAGAAAATATCTGTAGGCAGATGAGTCAAGGAATCCTATGTATTTAAAATTCAACCAAATGTGATTAAAACAATTAACACAATTTAAATTAAATACTCAACAACCAGGATAGGCTGAGAACAACCATCTAAGATACAAAGGAAACAATTTGTGTCTATCAGGAAAATAAAACATTAGAATACACTCTTCTTTTTAAAAATATTTTATTTATTTATTTTTAGAGAGAGAGGAAGAGAGGGAGAAAAAGCAGGAGAGAAAGATCAATGTGAAGGAGAAAACATCAATTAGTTTCTTTTTGTATGCACCCTGACTGGGGACAGACCGGGGATTAATCCGGGACTGAACCTGCAACCCAGGCATGTGTCCTGAATACACTCTTGAAGAAGAAGAGTATGGCACCAGCATTCCTGAAAATCTTTCAAAGAGAAGAATGCAGGCTCTGTGGGTATGGTTTGGACCATTTCCCACCCTTCCAGGTCCAGGAATGATGGCACAGCTCATTGCCAGGACCATCCTGGTCAGAGGAGTGAGAAAATCCTCCAAAAAGTGAACTGATGCAATGACTATCCTGAAAATGAAAGAAAATACACTCTTAAAGAGAATATATCTCCAGCAGATGTAAAACTAATTTTATATTTATAGGTAATTTTAAGATTAAAAAATAAACACAGCAAATGGAAGACAAGAGTATGGAGCATCGTGAAAGGGAGGCTAATTCTTAAGGAAGGATCCTCCTTAAAATAACAATGGAAATCTATTCCAATGGAGAAGAATTGAAGTATAGTAAATAATCTTTTTTCTTTTCAAAACTTATGTTACTCATTAAGATCAAATAGTGGCAGCTATCACTTAGAAATAGTTTGAATGAATTGATGAATATACATTCATTGAACACATGCTTTTTTCCAAGCCCTGAAGTGGGCATTTGTACAATTATTGCCTTATTTAATTCTCACAACAATCCAGTCAGGAAGTAGTATTCAAAGTATGTGGGTAAAAAACAAACAAAAAACAAAACAAAAAAACAGTTTCCTAAAGGTTAGCTAAGGGGCCCAACGACACACAGCTAATAAGGATTTCATTTCCAGATTTCCAACTTAGATCTTTAAAAAAATTACTGCCTCCTTTTTTTAAAATAAGTCATTGTTGCTGGCAAAATTGTGCTTTGGGTGGCCAGATGACTTGTCTAAAGAGTTTCTGGTTCCACCTTGAGATCTTTAGAATCAATCATTAGAATAGAAACAGTCTGATGACCATCTAAGCGATTACCCCATTATGCCCAGCAAACGGAGAGAATGGGCCTCCAGCTGGACTCATGTGTATTGAACTGCCATTTCAGGAGAGGCCTGAAAGGAAAACAGGTTGTGTCAACTGTGTTTTAGCAGAATGACTAAGTTGTGGGCATTTCCACAGAACCATTTCTTTCTTCAGAGTGCAGCTTTGATTCAGGCATCTCTTTGTTGCCCTGCTCTCTAATTAGCAAGTTCTAAAGACATCATCTTCTGAAAGAGGAAAAATAGCCATGATTTTGTTCAAAACCTCACTTATATGGTTTGCCTAAATGAACTTCTAGAAATGCTATCAAGCCGTTGAAGTAAGTTGCTGAAAGGAGAAAGTGCATGGCCTGTTACAACAAGCTTCCCTAGAAGCACAAGTCCAGCCCTCTGACACTATCTTTCAAAGGCTTCCAGTGTTTCCAGACACACATTTAATCAAACACCTATTTACTCCGTGACCCTCTGGAGGACCAGTCAAGTGCCGGAGGGTTGTAAGAGACACCGTTTTATCACCGCTTTCCTAATGTGAAGAGGACCATAACCAGACCACGTGCGGGGGAGAGAAGGACACAAGGGGAAAAGGTGAAAGCAATTTTTCCAAGTTGGCCTAAGGCAAGACTTGAGCCAGGAAATTTCTTTTGTAGTCTGAAAACATTATATATTTAAAAAACCCATCATTTGTTTTATGGGCTTTTGAAAGAAGTTGTCTCCACCCTGGGCGTCCTGAGAGCAGGAAAGCATCCCCGGCTCCCGGTGACTCCCGGGAGCGCACCCCTGAGATGGCCGTTGAGTGCGGTGGGGCTGGGGCGGTCGGGGGGACTCTTGACAGTCAGTCTCCAGGGCGATGGACTGTGAAACCATATAGGTTTCATCATCACCGAGGCATTTTCAACAGAGTAAAATCCCTGATTACAGAGGAATGTGACAAGGTTTGTTTTACATGGTTATCAAAAACTTCGAACATTTGAAGAGACTGAGCGCTGCATGTTACCCCTGGCGGAGTGTGGAGTGATGGTACTGATGAGCACGCCCTCTTCAGAGCCGTAAATGAGACGCTCCTGGAAATACTAAAGGAGGGTGAGCAAACTGACAGCCCGAAAGCCAAACCGCTCCAGCAGACACGCTTCTCTGTTGGTTTTTTGTTTGTTTGGTTGGTTTTCTTTTGTCTGTGAGGTTTAAATAAATATTTATAAAAATCTGCTAATGTGAAAATAGAGATATCTAACTCTTAAAATTGAGAGATCTGGCAACATGGGGAGGCCCACATTTCAGCATGATGTCGGCAAACGGCTGATGCTGAGAACCCGTTGACCCTTCAGATGGGCCGCGCCAGGGCTAGCTAGCCTCTCAGTTCCCACCACGACTTCTCTAAGGAGGCTCACTTCGACCGTGGAAGTAGTATGGCTGGCCCTTCATTTGAGTTTGAAACCCCAGTAAATAAATGGAAGCCATAACAAAGAACAAAGCCTCAATTAAATAACAATGGGAATAAAACATTACAGTTTAAATCATTGGAGGCCCACATTTTCAAAGTTTAGAATTACCTGCAAACCAAATTGGTTGGAATGAAAATGTGTTATACACACAAAGTCACAGGCACAGACAACAGTATGAAGGCTGCCGGGGAGCTGGGCGGTGGTGGTGGGCGGAGGAAGAAGAGGGTAAAGGGAGTCAGAAATACGGTGACAGGCGGAAACTAGGCTATGAATGGGGAACACGTAATGCAGTACATAACACAGATGATGTATTGTAGAACTGTACATTTGAAACTTACATAATCTTATTAACCAATGTCACCCCAACAAATTTAATTTTTAAAATGTGTTATAAGAAGAAAAGAAATGTGAGCATTTGACCAGTCTTTGACAAATGGGCAATGGATATAGAAAGGAGAATTTAGTTTTCCTTTCTTATTCTAAAAATCGTGTCTCATCCTGAATCTTTTCACAAAAAATAAAGCCATAATTAACTTCAATTATCATACATTGTCAATTTTGTCAAACCACCATTTCCAGTAAAATTTCTTTCACCAAGGCCTTTAGTACTTTCTAAGTAACTAAGAATGTCCTAAGAATGTCATAATGTAACTAAGGAAGTAACTAAGTGCTTTCTAAGGACATTTCAGATCTTATTTCGTCTGCTATTTATGAACGTAGAGATCTACACCCAATTCAGCCATCCACTCTGCAGACCCACTTGGGCATGTCGCCATCATGTTTACATGAAATCCTTTATCATCCCTTCAAACCTTCTTCTGCACAAACACCACCCCCCTCAGTAAATGACAGAACCACCCCTCAGACTCTCCTGACGAAAGCTGAGTCAACCTGATGCCTCCTTTTCTCTTTATCCACATCCAGTCAATCTCCCAAGTCCTGTCCTTAGTCTGCAACAGAAGCCTCTTCACTTCTCCCCTTACTTTATCTGCTACCATGCCCTCTAAACAGTCTTTCAGCAACCAATACTGACCTCTATAAACCATTAGCCTGATAATAACAATTTCCACTTAGATATCATCATAGCTTCCATTGCTTCTAGAACCATTTAAAATTCCTAACGTGGCCCTCAAGGCCTCACTTTGAACCACTTTTCCACAGCTCACTGCCTGGCAGTCATAGTGGCCTTGTGGTTCCTTCTCACTTCAGCACCTTCACACGCGTTCCTTTTCCTCAAATGCTTTTCTCCTCTTCCTCTCTGCTCTGCACCCTTCCCCTCCTTAGCTCCTCATTCTCCCTTAAAGTTTAATTTAATGTCACCTCTTCAGTGAAGCCTTTCCCATCTAAATGAAAATAAACTTCATAACACCCAGACTTTTCCATCATAGCATTTTTTCTGCATTATAATTATCCAATTACTTACAAAAATTTTATATGCCTATCTCCCCCTTTAACTGTAAGACCCACATTGGTAGGGAATGTCTGCCCTAGCCACATACATAGTATATTCCCATGTGCCTGGCATATAGTGTGTGTTCATATATTGAATGGATGGATGGGTAGATGGATGAATGAATGAATATTACTCTCTGTTAGATATAAACCTTAAGTGGTGAAGATCACCATGATTAAAGATACACTGTATTTAGGAGTCCAAAAGTGCAATAAAAACATTGTAATTCCAGAAACAGGAAGACAAACTGTAATTCCAGCCACTAAGCCATAGTGACCAGTAATTCCATTTGCATGAATAATTAGTAACATGATTATTATTACATATAGTATCCCTCTAATTAAAACAGGCATATTTCAGCCTACAGAATTATTGCAGGAAATTATATCTGCACACATAAATCTTGATATCTCTGTATTTTCTTAGCCTATTTTTGGCTCAGTAACATCAGGATTTAGCTTTAATCTGAATATTGCCATTTCATACATGTCTGTCATGTTGGTATTTCACATGTTGCTTGTTTCTGGAAAGAGCTAAGCTCTTTTGTTTGATTTCAAACAAATTCAGTTCAACATTAAAATCTCTATATACAAGGTCTGTCTGGAAAAAGTCCAGCCATTATTAATATAACAAGAATTGTTTATGCCACATTGATGTAACCTGGCAGTCAAGGAGAGTGGACTGGAATGCACATGTGTTAACAATGATGACTTCCCTGTACCAGTCAGTGGGGGCAGTAGATGCCACTGAGTGAGCACGTGTACTGTGTGGCCATCACATTCAAAATGACTAAGTGATTAGAGCAAAACGTCTGCAGCAGATTTTGTTTAAGCTTGAACATTCTTCCGTGGAAATTATTCAGATAATTCAGAAGGCTTTCAGGAACAAGCGCAGAGATACAACACAACAAAAATGGCCACAGCTATGGGCAAATGGTGATTGGCAACTTCATCAGGACAATATGCCCTCTCATGCATCATGTCTCATACAGAGTTTTTTGGTGAAACATCAAATCACCCAAGTGACTCAGCTCCCCTACAGCCCAGATTTGGTGCCCTGGGACTTCTGGCTTTTCCCAAAACTAGAATCACTTTTGAAAGAGAAGAGATTTCAGACCATTGGTGAGATTCGGAAAAATATAATGGGGCAGCTGATGGCAATTCCAACAATAGATTTTGCAGAGTATTTTGAACAGTGGAAGAGATGCTGGGAGAACTGTGTGAGGCCCCAAGGTGCCTACTTTGAAGGGGACTGAGGCGTCATTGTCCTGTGTAAAATGTTTCTTGTATCTTCTTCAGTAAATATCTCTCTTTTTCATAGTACATAGGTGGATACTTTCTGGACAGATCTCGTATAGACAAATCTGTTGGTTAATATAATAAAGTATTGGCTGTTTAACATTTCCAAATAGTTTTAATATATGGTCGCTTGAGGGAGGCTGGTGCAGCCCACAGAAACAGGTAGTTTTTCTTCAATTGTTCCTAAAAACTTTTTATTTCATCAGTAAATCTTCTGTAGCTCCTGATTGTTCAAAGATGTACATAGTCTTAACACAGCTCTATTTATAGAGTGCATAGTCTGTGCCAGGTACTAAGTGCTTTACATGTATTTATTATTTAATCTAATAAATCATAGAAGTGGGCACTATAGCTAACATACCCCCATTTTACCATGTGAGAAAACTGAGGCACAGGATAATAGATAACTTGTCCAAAGTCATTCAACTAGTAAGTCGTGATGATGAGATTCATATCCAGGCATTGTCTTCACAGGGCCTTCCTTACTCTTAACCTTTCTGATATGGTAATAGGTATTTAAAGAAAGCTTCTTTTTTAACTTTAACTTTTGCTGCTATTCATTATAACATTTCCCTATACTTCCTTTAATTTTCAGAGATATGTCTGGAAATTATGTCAACATTCTATCATTTTCATGTTAACACAATGACTTCCTATATTATATAATTGTCACTTAGAATCTTGGCTTTATGTTGCAAATATGTATAGGCTATAAGTAAGTAACCATTTATTTATCTGATCATTTATTCTAGTTTCATAAAAATTAACAAATGGGAAATATTGTCATCTTTGTTCTGCCCTATTTTTTGACTCCAAGACAAAAAGATTCTTACAGACTGATGGTAAGACCTACGACATAGTGTTCTCCAGATGAGTCAAAGGTTTTTCCCAATGATTTTGACATTTCCTGAGAAACCACATAGCATTGAATTCCAGGCTGTAGTTATGTCAGACTCGATGGTTACCTCATAACTTATCAAAGTATTGTCACCGCAATCAACAGAACTGCAGAGAGAAAACTTTCTCCCTGGGTTGTTTTCCTGGTAGCTTAAAGAAAAGACAAGGTCAATATGTGCCTGAAGCAACATTTGCTTCACATTTAACTCCAGAGTATTCACCAAATTCCCAAGGATTGTATTAGCCTGTGCGAGGTCAAGGTTGTTGTGAAAGGAAAGGATGGCAATTGACCCTTTTTTAGAGAAAAACCTCCTGCCTTCCATTCCACTGCTCAACTATAAGGTCCAGATTCTGAGAAATGACAGCTTCCTCTGTAGATAAATTCCAGCCTGCCCAAATGAGCCATGGACTCACAATACCAAAGAACCGGCAGGGACCTCTGGGACCATCTCGCCCACCAGTTCCCAAATGCTCCTGCAGTCAATATTCCATTTATCTCTTCCCCTCATTTCAGCCATGGACCATGGGTTTGGAAAAAATTTGCAACTGAGCTGAATATGCAAAATATAATTACTTATATTTGCAAATGGCTTTCATCTATGATACTTATAAACAGGTATAGTCTAAATTTCTTGTTAAAGGAACCCACCCCACAATGACTTGAAATTATTTCTAACCTAAACCAAGGAAACTTGAGATTATCTATGAAGTCTTATAAATAAAACTCAAGATTGCTCTCAGATTTCATCTGTTGTTTGGAGGTCTACATCTGGATATATCCATCTTATATTTTGCTGAGGGTCATGGAGATATGGTGACCTGCTCAAGACCAGGCTGCCATGTAGACCAGAAAGTCAGTACATGATGGATTTCAGTACTAGCTCAATAATGTACACACCAAGTCACTGGGGAGAATATTTGCTCAAAGCTGGGATAAACTGCTCAGCTAAAACCTGATACCAAGACCAATTCCATATCAGAAAATGAGAAACAGTATCTAAAACAAATTAGCAGGAGTTAGGTTTGTGGAGTATAGTATGACACTCTGCAAAGAGAAATGAAAATCCAGAACTATGAGAAAAGCTTGAACTTGGCTATGAATGTTCATGAAAAGTGTGTTAGATTAGTATTCAACTGACAGAGACTAATGTGAGAGGTAAGAAATATTCGGTGAGTGTCCGTGTCTTTACGGAGGAGGAAGAAACCCAAGGAAAACAAATTACATCAGTTAAACCTAACTGCATAGAGATAAAAGGAGCAAAGGAGCAAGGAAGATAAGGTAAGCCCAAAGGGTTAAAGAGTATTAGGAGGTCAACTTATCAGGAGGGAAAGGATGATGAGAAAGAAATCAGGTCTTCTAGTCAATGAGCAAAGTCACAGAATTAATCACAACTCCAAAACTTGCTGAAATGACAAACCCATTTTTTAAGTTGGACCTCTTGGGGGAAAAAAAAAACCGTGAGAAAAAAGAAATATGATGAATTTGAGAGAAATACAGGTCTTAGGGAAAATGCCACTGACAAAAAAACAGAAGAGGATCACCCACGTATATGAGCATGCATGGAATTGGATATCAACTGATTAAGAAAAAGTACTAAATTTAGTTAAGAACTGATTATTTTATTACTAGTTTCTAAACTTAACTATTTAATTGAATTACATCTTTTGGGGGTACGTGCTAATTTTAGATCTAGAATAAACCTCTAAAGATATTTTGGTCCAGTCCATTAAATTTTAGACAAGTAAATTGTCACTCCCACTTTAGAGATGAAGTAACAGAGGTCACAGAGATAGTTGAGGTGGGAACGGAGACCAAAACTGAAGAGCTCTGTACTCTCTGGCAGAGCTTTCTGGACTCCAAGCTGATTGCTACAAAAAACTAGCACTTATTGGGCCCCCACATGGACCAGCACTTACCACACTGTAGTTTATGGAATCCTCTCAACAATCTTGTGATTTCTGTAGCCCACTTCTTTAAAGATGAGGAAACTAAAGATGAAGGAGACTGAATAAATGTCCAACTTTACAGCTGGCATGTGAGTGTGTTAGTCAATATACTGTCTGGAAGTCTAATACAGATATATTCTGTTTTGAGATATCTTGCTAAGAGAAAAATGAGCTTTAAAAAAATTAGAGGTTGTTCACCTTACATAAGGTAACATCAAAGCAATCACCATAGCATCCCTTGACTTTGCCTTGAATTAATTTAAGTATCTTAGTATCCATAGATACTCATTTCCTTGCAAGCTTACTGTTTAAAATACTCAGAAGACAAATGAAAACAGTAAATCATCACACTAAATTTCAAACACGAATCTATAAGCCCAAATGTGATTATACTCAACTTTTCAGAAATATACTTCAAACTAAGGCCCTCCTTTGGAAATTGGAATGAAAGAGAATGTAATAGTCTGGTTCTGTACTCTCAGGGGAGAGTCTCACTTGTGCTCCAGGCAAGGCAGTGGGTCCAGTTGGGGAAGGAGGCAGGGAGGCCACCCTCACCACGTGTGGAGCAGGAAGTTAACCAGGGACTCTCAGCACCATCACAGCCTTGCAGGAGTCACCTGAAGTGTAGCAGTCACCGCATCCCACTGATTACTCCACTATCCACCTAGTCGTCAGTCTGCCAACTGCCACTCCCGCTCTAGCTCAGAGAAACAAGAAATTATACTTCTTGGAACTCTAAGGAAAGAATCCAAATGTGGAATGAAAAGAAACACCTTCGTAGTCACAAAAGAAAGAAATGGTCTGATAATTTCTTTAATAATAACATACGCTGCCCACCAATAAGTTTCCAAACTCATTTTGGCCAAAAAGGATATACACTTAATTATACATACATATAATATGACATATCTTCTAAGTCATTTGTTTCCAAAGCAGCCAAACTAGGTGGTAAAAGGCTCTGCGCTTGGATGGGTCCTCAGTCAAAGACCAGCTCTGCCGTTGACTCGGTCGGGCCTTCTCCCAACCCCCAGCACCTGCACATGTAGAACAAAAATAATGCTACGTAGTTTATGGCCACTGTGGGAATTAAATGATCTAAACTACATTCAGTCCTTAGATGATACACACACAAATCCCTTAAGCATGACACTTGGCAGAGGGTAAATGATTATTGTATGATAGAAATGGATATTATAATTATTTTCAGAGTAATTCAGCAGTTCGCACCATTCCATAATCAAGAACCTGCTTTCCTGTCTTAAGAATAATTTAAAATTTTCTATTTTTTTCTTTTATTTATAAATAAAATTCTCATTTTCTTTGGCAAAGCAGGAAAATACATATAATATCTGTTCTGCATATTTTTAAAAAGAAAATATTGCAAACATTTTTGATATAGGGCTATCACAAGTATAGAGCGAAACATCTCTAACACCCTTTCTTTTATCTGGAAAGGCAACTAAACTAAAGCTCCATCCTCAGTATTTCCACTAGGATAAGCGTTTTAAATCTAATGTGGTCTGAGAAACAGAGTAATTGCCTAAGAAGCGCCTCTCTGGGTGCGTTACACTGACACGGGGAGATATAAAGAGCCAACAAGGCGCTAAGCCTGGATGGTGGATACACCACGTCTGGCCTTGGGTTTGAGCTTCACAGGAAACAAGGGGCACTTGCCAGGCCTCTCTGAGAAATGGGTGCAGATTGCAGGAAATGCAGCCTAACCATTATCAACATGAGAAGATTAATGAGTATAATAAAAATGGGATTGCTATTCTAGAAGTAAGGAATTTGACTTTACTTCTTTGTCTTTAGCATAAATCTTTCAGAGAAACAACATTACCTATAAACTTAAGTGGCTGGCATATTAAACGCAAATGCCTTCTGCCTCTCTGAGAAATTTTTGGGAATGAAGCACCCATTCAATTGAACCCATTCAATGCTTATGCAATCCATGGGTGTTTGACATGTGCCAAGCCCCATGCTAGTGAAATTCAGGCACTTTCAGCCAAAAAGTTACTAGTAAGAGAAGGCAAGAAACTGTGGAAAGTGCTTTTCACAGAGATGGTGCTTAAGCAAAGAAGGAAGCCCCTGCCCCTCCCCGAGGCCCAGGCAAAGCCTTTGACGGCAAAGAAAGCAGTGCTGAATGGTGTCCGCAGCATTTCTCTCTCTCACGCACACGCACACACACACAAAAAAGATCTGTAAGTCACCCACCTTCCAATAACCGAAGAAGACACTGGGGCTCCAAGTCAGCCAAATATCCTTAAAAGGGCGCCCCCAGGAGAAACAAGCTTGACCTCCACACCATCATCAAGTTCCCCCTGACTACTGAGTCAGCCATGAAGAAGAAAGAAGTCAACAACATATTTGTGTTCATTGTAGATGTCAAGGCCAGCAAGCACCAGCTCAAACAGGCTGTGAAGAAGCTCTATGACATTGACATGGCCAAGGTCAACACCCTAATCAAGCCTGATGGAGAGAAGGCATGTGTTTGGCTTGCCCCTGACTATGATGCTTTGGATGTTGCCAACAAAATTGGGATCATCTGTATGGAGTCCAGCTGGATAATTGTAAATAAAAAAAAAAATTTTTTAATGTCAAAAGAAAAGAAAGAAAGAAACTCCGGAAAGTAATTAGGGAAAGAAATTATGACTAACTTCCTAAGTCGCTGGAATGTAGCAGGCTCACCCGGGGACATTTGAAAAGAGGGAGGAGGGGAATGTGCAGCCTCTGAGGAATCCCAAAGCAGTTGGACAATTTGTCAAAGAACACTATGGTGTCATCAGAGGATAAGGTTTAGTATTACTTAGAAAGAAAACAAATATGCAACCCTGGAATGGTAACATTGTTAAAGCTTGTTTTCTATCATTAAGGTATTTGTGACAACACAAGATTAAAATTTGTTCAGGCTCTGAGGCATTTCTCAGAGTTGGTGTTGTGGTCACTGAGCCAATGTGAAGTCCTCCGAGCCACGTGCTCTGTCTCACTCAACCACCCTCTTGCCACTGCTTTTGTACACAGGATTATCGTATCCCTTGCTGATGGCCTAATGGGCTTACGACTTCTTTAAAATTCTTCTAAAGATGACAAGTGAAGATAGAATTTAGAAACACATTCACCAAATATTGGATTTGCTGGGGTTAGGTTTTGTTTTGTGTTTTAAGTACAACCACCTGCATTGTCTTCTGTCTTAGTGTTCCCATAGAGATTAGGGTTCAACCTAACCTAAGGGGAAAATGTAAACAGCTTTTTAACTCATTTTTTTTGTTCTAATTAAGGTTTAATCACCATGGATTGTTCTATGGTTTTTAGTTCCTAGGGATAGAAACACAACTGCATATAAAAAGTCAACACAGCATACAGATAGAGTCCTGAGTAATATAGTAATTTTTCCTCTCGGTGATTCTATTGATATTCAGTGTAGATCTCATTTTCAAGAGACAACAGTTTTCAGGCAGCATTTCTGCAGCCAAGGGTTTCTGCTCCAGCTGCCCATCAGTGATATGAAAAATTCCTCTGTAAAATTTAGTGTGATTGTAG